>CAUYQU010104765.1:0-60600 GCA_963574635.1 Cheracebus regulus
TCTAAAATCTCTTCCTCTTTCTCTTTCATTTTTTCTTTCTTTTGCTGTTTCTTTCTTTCTCCTTTTCTCTCTTTTTCTAAAATCTCTTCCTCTTCCTTTCTCTCTTTCATTCTTTTAAAAAAAAAAAAAAAAAAAAAAAAAAAGATAATTTTTTAAATAATTTTAGCCAACAGACATGTAATTGCTCAATTTTCTGCCTGATTTGACTACAGTAGACATAAAATTAAGCTAGTTGTTTCTAATCTGGTATGAAAGGGTTTAGCATAGGAGATTTGTTAATTCCTTGTTCTTATTGTTTAAAGAAAGAAGTGTTAGTTTTATTCCATTTTGTAAAGACAGAGACGGTAACTTTGTAACTCCGAAGGACTGATTTGCTCTTTGGAAAACTAGGTTAGGGCATACCCTAATGTCCACAAGTCACATCAAACTGGAATTTCCGATGAATGGAATTACCACCAGTGCCTGAACTTCAGTATCTCATTCACCCCCAACCATGGAAATGCAGGACTCCCAGTACCCCCGATGCCTACACTGTGCTGTGGGTGTACCCAGCTCTGTGGGTAAGCGTGCACGGGAGAGAACATGCACTCTCCAGACTGCATCTACCCAGACGGGCCAGCTAAACTCAGCCTCAGCCTTCTCCTCTTGTTATGAGCTAAACCGTGTCGCCTCAAAATCCATAGTTGGAGCTGTAAGCCTGGCACCTCAGAATATGACTGTGTTTAGAGATAAAGTCTTCATAGAGGTCATTAAGTTAAAAATGAAGAATTTTTGGCTGGGCACAGTGGCTTATGCCTGTAATCCCTGCACTTTGGGAGGCCAAGGCAGGCGGATCACTTGAGGTTAGGAGTTTAAGACCAGCCTGGCCAATATGTTGAAATGCCCTCGCTACTAAAAATACCAAAAAAAAAAAAAAATTAGCCGGGTGTGGGGGCACGCACCTGTAATCCCAGCTGCTCACCAGGCTGAGGCAGGAGAATCGCTTGACCCCAGGAGATGGAGGTTGCAGTGAGCCAAGATCACATCATCACCCTCCAGCCTAGGCAACAGAGTAAGACTCTATCTCAAATTAAAAAAAAAAAAAAAAAAGCGGAAGAAGGAGATTTTTAAGGGTGCGCCCTAATCCAGTCTGACTTGTATCTAGAAGAAATTTGGACACACAAGGAACGAGCAGGGATGCACGCACAGAGGAGAGACCACATGAGGACACAGCGAGATGGCAACCACCTGCAGGCTGAGGAGACACCTCAGCGGAAACCAACCCTGCTGACACCTTCGTCTTAGACTCCCAGCCTCCAGAATTATGAGGACGTGAATTTCTTCTGCTGCAGCTGCCCTCACAGACTGACACACCATCCATAGTTTTTGTTACGGGAGCTCTCACAGAACGATACACCATCCATAGTCATCCCAGTGGTTCCTGGGTGTCTCCACAGAAATGAGACAGATAGGATTCTGTTCTTCCTTCTGGCTTATTAGCTTGAATATTGCTCTCTCCTAGAAGTAACAGCAACTAGCTGTTAACTGGGTGACTTACTAGTGAGAACAGAACTAGACCTTTCTGACTACCCTATGACCCACCTACTGGTGAGAAAACTAGAAGTTCTAAAGACGAATTTGAGTCACTGAGATGCAGAACTGTCAGCCAGATTAGGAGGGCCTGGGGCACTCCCCACTCAAGCCAAGTGTGAGGGCTTCCCAAGAGCCAGAGCGTGGGCCGAGCTTGCAAGAAGAGTCAATAAACAGTGTCTTTCTCTCCAGCTGGATGGTTACTTAGATGAAGGACCTGGACACTGGTGCCCCTGTGAGCCCACAGTGAGACACCATGAGGCAGTTCTTGGCAGATCCTGATTGAAGACCCCTGGAGTTTGGAGACATATGGGAAGTTAAAAACTGAGGCTAACTCTTGTCTAAAGAATTCTGAAGGCAGGAGGCTGGGGAGCTTCCCAGGATGGCAGCACTGAGAAAGAGGTCAACAGAGTGAGCGGCCCGTGCTTACATCATCTGTTGGGCAAGGATGCATGGCCTTCCCTGGGGCCAAGTGCAAAGACAGCCCTGAAGGGAGCTAGACTTGAGTCACCTTGAAAGGGTCCCACAAAAAGGGTTAGTAGCATTGAGGGGACCCCAGCCTGAGACCACCCCAACCTAACAGGACGAGAGGATTGCAGAGCGGGAGGGGATGAAATGGAGAAAAGTAAAGAGCAAACTAGTTCCCAGGTCAGGTCTAAGCAGGCTGGGAGAATAACACAAATATAAGATGGAGGTTGTGATTTACACTGAATCAGACTTCTTAATACCTAATAGTAAGACTGTTCTTACATATGAAAGTCATTGAAAAGCCATGGGCTCCAGCCAAGATGTGGAAGGGAAATTGGACAGTTCATGTTTAAAGACAAGGATGGTGTACGTTAGCAACTTTGGCCCATTCAAATTTTAGCTCTAACCACCTTGGACAGATACCACTGCAGCCCTCAATTTTCATCTCTCCTAGATGGTTCCCATCCCGTGTCTCACCATGCACAGAGCCCTTTCATTTTTCTTTCAAAAACAATAGGAATGTCCTGATAAATATCAGTTCATAAAAATAGAAATGCTTAAGAAGATTGCCATTACAATACAATGAAACTCAACTTTGAGATCACCTCTCACCGCTATAGCAGTAATTAATCTACATTTAAACCACCAATAATGATAAATGCCAAATAGAAATAATTATGAGAGGATGGAAGTACCGATGAGAACCATCTCAATGAAAATGTTCCAGACTGTGTTCTGGATGCAATGCAATTGGTTACGTAGGTCAGAAATCAAGGGAAAAAATCTACCAGCTCTCTGGTCTCATTATGAAAGAGTGATGGATTGAGGGTATTGACTACTGGAAATCACAGGGGACCAAAGACACCAGTTTTGTGGAATGAAGTAAATTTGAGATAAAGTACAGTACAGACAGTGAAGGTAACACTGCCTTTTGCTTTACCTTCAGAAGCTGAAGAAGACAAGGTTACCTTTTTGCTATGAGATGGTTTGATTAGGGCATTAATTTGACAAATAAGGACTCTTTTTCCTTTGTTGTTGAACACCTGGTTTGATGGTAATATATCATCATTTTTATTTGTCAAAAATTTTTAAATTATTCATTTCCTCCTTGCTATTCAAGTTTGCTTTGTCACAAACCTCAACTTCCCAGCCCTCTAAATATGGATACCTGTGTTACACATTCACAGAAAATGTTGATAGGAAAAAAAAGTAAGTCCTCTAGCCACTCCTGATAAGATTTTACTCCTTAGTTCAATAATTTTCCATGAATGGGGTAAAAACAACCAAAATTTCCGAAGCAGTAGAGACCATTTCCTCTGTCATTAACACCTAAGAAATGGTACAAAGAACTGAAGATACCACTCCAATTCTCCCAGTAAAATGCATAGAGAAACAATAGCATGTGGATAGACTCTTATATTTAAACAGAGATCTCTGTAAGCTTCTATTATTGTGGGTAGTATCTTACCTATGAATGATTTATAAACTGTAATTTGGTTGTTTCTCTGAATTGTTTGGAGGATCAATTTGCTTCTAAGTTTGTTCTATACCTAAAAGTGATATTAAAATAGTCTCCCATAGGCAAAGGGTGACATTAGCAAAAGACTGCTTTTAATACACCGTGAAACAGGCATTGATTTTTATGTGTTTAATAATAAATGTTAAATGACCCTGGAAGCAGAGACACATCTTCAGTGTCTAATAAAATAAACAATATTTACTTCTTTGAAATTAAATTCTTTAATCAAAGATCACCATAAGGAAATATGGCATTGACATCTCCCAGAAATGTCAGAACAGTAAAGAAAGACCACAAAATTAATAACTTATACATCCTGTATTTGCAAATGATAGTGGTTATACATGTACCAAATTATTTCTGAAAAATCAAATTTACTTGTAATTGGTTTCATAGAATAATAGTATTTCCTCTATACCCTTGGAATTTGTAATTAGCCTCTGAAGTTCTCTAAGTCTCAGAAATTTCTTTTTCATGCTTGGCAATTGAATTATCATATTAATTGTTTTGACAACTTGAAAATACCTATCTTAAATGATGGATAAGACACACCACTAGATGTTGTATGAGTTTTAAATCCATGTATTCACTCATTTGGCCCAACCGTAGTCTTCAATATTTTTTCTTTCCCAAACCTCCTACATACATCCCTTATTTTATCTACTTTCGTTTATATTTATCCACACAATTTCTCTTTCCTTATCCATAATTATTTTAATTATTTTCTACTTTCTCATATAGTTCTTCATTCTTTTATTTTCTTCATTTGCTCCCAAATGACTTTCTCTACTTTGGAGAAAGTCATGAGACTTGGGCTGGAGCCATTTACATGTTTAGAACCATATTTTCCCAATTTCTCCAATATTTTCATGGCCGTTTAGAAAGGCATTTGAAACTCTCCCATCCAAGTAGTCTTTTCTGGCTAACCCAAGCTGGATCCTAATAGATGAGTAAGTCACCTATTATTCTCCTAAGGCACCTCCTACCTTCTTCTTACAGTTATATCAGTGATCAGGCTGGACAGGACCTCCCCAATCCACTCTAGCAGGGTGGGCACACTGTGGGAGTCGAGGACTTGCAATTAGACCTGCCATTAGAATTCCATCAGCCTGGGGGGCTGGGGTGTGGGGGGAGCCCTGCTATAGGTACTATCCAAATCACTAGCAGAACAAAACACTCAGAGAAGAATGTAGGACTCCATAGCCCCCTATAGCAGGCTCACTGGGCTCTCCAGCCTCCCAGTGCAGCAAAGCACAGCGGCAAGGGATTCACAAGCAGCCAATGCCCAGAGACTCAGCAGGCAGCAAATGGGTTGAGTTTAGGTGGTCTTTTGGAAAATAGCCAGGCCTTTCCAGGTCGCTGGCTGGTCTTAGAAAATGAGGAAAGGGCCTGGGCTCGGTGGCTCATGCCTGTAACCCCAGCACTTTGGGAGGCTGAGGCAGGCGGATCACGAGGTCAACAGATCGAGAGCATCCTGGCCAACATGGTGAAACCCCATCTCTAATAAAAACACAAAAACTATCTGGGTGTGGTGGCATGCACCTGAAGTCCCAGCTACTTGGGAGGCTGAGACAAGACAGTCGCTGAAACCCAGGAAGTGGAGGTTGCTGTGAGATGAGATCGCCCCACTGCACGCCAGCCTGGTGACAGAGCATGACTGTCAAGAAAGAAAGACAGAGAGAAGAAAGAAAGAGAGAAAGAAGAAAAGAGAAAGAAGAGAAGAAGAGGAGAGGAGAGGAGAGGAGAAGAGAAGAGAAGAGAGGAGGGAGGGAGGAAGGAAAGGAAAGGAAAGAAAGGAAGGAAAGGAAAGGAAAGGAAAGGGGAGGGGAGGGGAGGGAAAGTTGAGCCTCCATGTAGGATTTGGGTGCAGAGGTAGATTTACCATGAAACTAAGGAAAAAAGCGTAAGGAACCCTTACTTGCACAAAGCACTTACAAAACTTTGGGAGAGGCAATGCAATGCATATTAAAAAGTGCTGCCAGTTCAGAGAATCTTAAAGACTAATTGCTGCACAAAACATTTACACTGCCCCTAAATCTTAGTGCTCACATAAGAAACCTGACAGAAGTTTTAACAAATTTGACAATAATCTTACACATTTACCTGACAATATGGCTTACAAAATGTTAAAGTAAACCCTTAGACAAATTAAATGTAACAGAGTTTAATTGAGCAAAGAATGATTTGCAAATCTGGTAGCCCCCAAACCAGAACAGGTTCGGGGAGGCTCCAGCACTACTGCCCGGTCAAAAAAGATTTGTAGATTAAAAAAAAAGAAAAGTGACACACAGAAAACAGAAGTCCGGAAGCAGCCGGATTGGTTATAGCTCATTGTTAGTCTTATTTGAACATAGTTTGAACAGTGGCCACCTTTGATTGGCTGAAACTCAATGATTGGCACATGAGTAGGTTACAGCCTGTTCACACATCCAGTTAGGTTACAGTTCACTATGTACAGGGAAACCTTTAAAATATATAAAGAGGCAGCTTTAGACTAAACTTAACGAAGTCGTAATGTAAGCAGACAGAGGAACCCCAGGGACTATGGAAACGTAATCAAATTGAGAAATCAGCCTGTTTTACAGCCTCCTGCCTTGCAGCCTGTTTTTCCCCAAACTCTGTGTGGAATTCGGTCACCTAGTCAGCCGAAACCAGACACTGACAGATTCTGGCAACATACAGATGAACCCGAGTGAACGTTCCCCATAACCATGCTAAAATCTCCACCTCAGCAGGGGTTATAGCGTCATTACCATAACATGTGACATGTGCGGGCATCATGACTCATGCATCTGTGCCACTCGGACCCCTCCTCTACATGCGATGATGCAGTCTCTTTCCTCTCCATCATCCCATAAAGCCCTCTGTCACTTTCCCCTTTGGAGACACTGCTTTGGAGAATCCCCCCAGTGCTCTCCTTACTTGAGACAGATAATAAAACTCCTATTGATCAAAACCCGCATTCTCTGGCAGTCATTTTTCACTCACCAGGCAAACGAGCCCCAGTTTTTTTCAGGTAGCAACAAACCTGAAACTTTTCTAAACTATCAGTAATAAAGAAAAATATTTTGAAAAACTAAGAGGAAAGACTGAGTTTTCTATTGTCTATGGAAAATGATGTTGTAAAATTGCAGTCCTATGAAGAGGCAATTCAAGAGGAAAAGCCAGGATCACCTGAGCCCAGAAGGCGGAGGTTGTAGTGAGCCAACATCTCGCCACTGTACTCCAGCCTGGGTGACAGAGTAAGACCCTGTCTCAAGAAAAAACAAAAACAAAAAAACTGAAAGCCACATTGTAAGGGGAAAGTGTCAATGACCAAAGTCAAACTCCATAAAATATTTGAAGAGATTTATTCTGAGCCACATATGAGTGACCAATGGTTCATGACACAGCCCTTAGGAGATCCTGAGAACATGTGCCCAAGGTAGTCAGGCTACAGCTTGGTTTTATGCATTTTAGGGAGACATAGACATCAATCCATACATGTAAGATGTACATTGGCTCAGTCCTGAAAGGCAAGACAACTCAAAGCCTGGGAGGCTTCCATGTCTTAGGTAGATTTAAAGATTGGCTGATTGGCAATTGGTTGAAAGAGTTAAGTTATTGTCTAAATACTTAGAAACAACAGAAGGGAATGTCTGGGTTAAGATAAGGGTTGTGGAGACCAGGGTTCCTATTATGCAGATGGAATCAGTAGAAGGCAATGTCTGGGTTAAGATAAGGGGTTGTGGAGACCAACCACTTAATTTGGTGTAAAATACATTAATTTCTTTTGGGGCCTGCCATCTGTCATGTGATGCTATCCTCGAGTCAGGCTGGAATGTGTTAGTCTTAAGATGTTTTAATGTTACTGCAGGTCAGCTGGGCCTGAATTTCAAAAGGGAGGACAGAATAATGAGGAATGTCCTTCTCCTGATTCTCATCATAGCCTAAACTGGTTTTTCAGGTTAACTTTAAAATGCCCTTGGCTGAGAGGAGGGGTCCATTCAGATGGTTGGTGGAAGGCTTTGAATTTTATTTTTGGTTTACAAAAGTATTGCAGAGATGTGTTAGAAAATTAACTATTTAAAAATATTATGTCATATTTCTAGATTGTATAATGCTTGTAATACTTGTTACCTTTTAAAATATATCATTTGTTATAATTTTTTCTCATTCTAAATAATATTTACTTTAATAGCTAATTTCGGATTATTTTTCTTAAGCAGATTCCACCAAATTACACAAGCTTCAGGCTCCACAAACTCTGAATCTGCCCCTCATCAAGTGGGCTCTGCTAAGAAGCTGGGTGGAATGAGCTTGGCCTGGCTGGCTACCTACCATTATTTGCAAGTCTGTAATTGTCAACCTAAAAGGAAGATGCTGAGGCAAAATTAATATAAGCAGAGAGTTTACTTGGGCCAAGCTTAAGGACTGCAACTTAGGAGCACAGATTCAAGTTGCTGTGAGTATATACTCTGATTAGCAGCAGTTACAAGTAAATTTTCAAAGGAAAAATTTAAAAATTTTGTTTACCAAGAATTTACATTAAAATAACATGTTATTGATTGGCTATACATTGTTTTTTGTTATCACAAATTCCAGGAACATGAAGATAATGGGTGAGGCAACTAGTTAGGAACAAAATGACTTTAAACAATTGCCTGTAGACATGGGTATGCGTGTGATGGAGAAGGGAGCTTGACTGAAGTCCTATACTCACGTCTCTCAGGACCTGATGAATTTTGCACACCTCACGCAGTTCAGGCTGCTCTGAGCAATTTTTCTTCTCTAATAATGCATGAACATATAATGTTTAAGGCTTTAGTTAAAACTACCAAAGACTGACTTATACTTCAGTGTTTTGGGGGAAGATGTTATTAAAGCCAAACAAGGGTGAGTACTTGTGTGAGAAGCTAGCCCACCTCTCAACCACAATCTTGTCTTCTGGGCCAAATGGCTGGACTACATTTCCCAGGCACCCCTGCAGCTCCATATGGTCAGGTGAATGAGTCCCAGCCAACGGAATGCAGATGATGGAAGCAATGTACAGCCCTTCCAGACTTAAGCCATGAAAACTTCCCACAATTGCTCACCTATTTCTTCCCCTTTCACTGGCTTAAGGCACATGAGCACAGTAACCTACAAACCACTGTCAAACATGGCAGAGCCATACAATAAAAGGAAGTTAGGTCTCTGATTCACTGCTTGGAAGAAAACTAAATTTGAACTCCTATTTTATTCTTCCAGTTAGCAAGAAATAAACTTTTTATTCTTAAAACACTGGGATTCAGAGGTTAATCTGTTACAACAGCTAATAATATCTTAGTGAATACTGCTTCTGTTAGTGAACAAATAGCACTCCTCTTAATTTATGTTATATGCAAGTTTAATAGGCTCCTACTTGCTTGTGTATAAACATATGTATATTAATATATACATTTTTTGCATATAAACATGTATATGAAAATAAATATATCTGAAGTCACATTTTCTCTCTTGTAGGTCCCATTTTACATTACTAGTTAATAATAGGCTACCGCAGGGGTCCCCAACCCCCAGGCCATGGACCGGGGCTACACAGCAGGAGGTGAGTAGCAGGTGAGTGAACATTGCCACATTACTGCCTGAGCTCCTCCTCCTATCAAATCAGCTACAGCATTAGATTCTCATAGGAGTGTGAACCCTGTTGTGAACTGCACATGCGAGGGATCTAGGTTGCCTATTCCTTATGATAATCTAACTAATGCCTGATGATCTTAGGTGGAACAGTTTCACCCCCAACTATCCCCTCCCTTTCCCCTGTCATCCAAGGAAAAACTGTCTTCCATGAAACCAGTCTCTGCTGCCAAAAATACTGTGGACTGCTGGGCTACAGTATATGCTTAGCATTTCTGATATTTAGGTATTTTTTTAGCAGGTATTAAAATTTCATAAGAAAGAGACCTATCCATCAGTGTGCTAGACCTTTAAAGATCATAACTTTCTCTTTATTAGCATATACAGGCTGAGAAGATCTTTCAAAGATGCTCTTAGAGAAAGAATCCCTGCATTGGGATGGAGGTTGGCCTAGACAACATCTATGCTTCTTGTCAACCCTGATAATTTCTAGGTTTCACATCCTAAGTACAAAGCATGGTTTCACAGGACCCCTTGGATTAAACTACATTAATGATCAAAAACTCATGTTTTAATGCACTTGCCCTTACTAGCTGCTATGGTTTGAATGTCCCTTTCAAAGCTCCTGATGAAACTTAATCCTTAATGTGGGATTACTGAGAGGTGGGGCCTTTAAAAGTGATTGGATCATGAGGGTTCTGTTCTTATGAATTGATTAATCCGCACCTGGCTGATAACCCACTAACTTTTTAACCCATGTGGCTCATACCTGTAATCCCAGCACATAGGGAGGCTGAAGCAGGCAGATCACCTGAGGTAAGGAGTTCGAGACCAGCCTGGCCAACACAGTGAAACCCCATCTCTACTAAAAATACAAAAACTAGCCAGGGGTGGTAGTGCATGCCTGTAATCCCAGCTACTCAGGAGGCTGAGGCAGGAGAATTGCTTGAACCTGGAAGGCAGAGGTTGCAGTAAGCCAAGATCACACCACTGCACTCCAGCTTGAGTAAAGAGTGAGACTCCATCTCAAAAAAAAAAAAGTGGGTTATAGGAGTGGGAATGATGCCTTTAAAAGAAGAGGAAAAGAGACCTGAGTTCATACATTGGCATGCTAAATCCCCTCGCCATGTGATACCTTGTGCCACCTTGGTAATCTGCAAAGAGTCCCCACCAGCAAGGAGGCTCTCATCAAATGTGCCCCACCCTACCTTGTACTTCGCAGCCTCCATAACTACAGGAATAAATTCCTTTTCTTCCTAAATTACTCCATTTCAGGTATTTCATTGTAAGCAACAGAAAACAGACTAAGACAGTGGCTTATGCAGGCTGTAAGCTCTTACCACATCTGGCCTTATTTTCACCCAAAGAGATGCCTCACATCTGCTTAGAATCAAGTCCAATCAGCTTCTCTTTCTTCTGGCTACTAGGGTTCCTTCCAAGGACTTCAGCTTCTGCTGGCCACCAGGAGCACATATGCAGGACACAAGTGCTGGGTACCAGGACAGAAGTAACAGAACAGAGGCTGAACATTGCCCGTGCTTCCAGGCCCCCACAGGTGCTTCGCCTACCACCCCATCACGCCTAGTGTGAGCCACTGTAGCAGCTCTGGGCTATTGCGCATTCTGAAGAGCAGCACGGCCTTTGCCAAGTCCCTGCCACTCCCATTGAGAACAATGACCTGTCGCTCAGCACAGCCACTGATGCATGGCAACCCACAAGCTTCTAAAAGGACAAAAAGGTCTGTGGGGAGGTGGCAGGAAATACCCCTTTTAGCCTTTCCTTATTCTCATCTATGGTATCCCCTTGCCTTAGAAAAGTGTTAGTCAGTCTTTTAGGTTCTTTTTGTTTTGTTTCGATTTTATACTTCAAGTTCTGGGGTACATGTGCAGATCGCGTAGGATTATTACATAGGGATATACATGCCATGGTGGTTTGCTGCATCCATCCCCCCATCACTTACATTAGGTATTTTTCCTAATGTTATCCCTCCCCAATCTCCCCCCAATATCCCCACCCTCTGCTTTCCCTTTTTTTTTTTTTTTTTTTTGAGATGGAGTCTCACTCTGTCACCAGGCTGGAGGACATTGGGGCAATCTTGGCTCACTGCAACCTCTGCCTCCCAGGTTCAAACAATTCTCCTGCCTCAGCTTCCTGAGTAGCTGGGACTACAGGTATGCATCATCATACCCAGCTAATTGTCTTTAAGTTTTTTATACCTTTTATACTTTTAATTTTTTATACTTTTTATGCCTTAATAGTTTCCAATTCCTACAGCCAGATATAAATCTATGGGGTTGGGTCAGAAATACTTCAAATTATAGATATTTCTTTTTACTCAGAGACATGCCTTCCCTATCACTTCAGAGTCCTGGCTCTGTCTACCCTCAGGATGAATTTTCTTTGAGATACCTCAGAATATCATGCAGATACTCTCTAAGTGGGCCCAACTGCCCAGACCTGCTGGAATCCCAGCTCAGTCTTGGGTGTGGTGACCCTGAACCAGGTGTCCAGTTAATAAAAATGCTCTGTACATACCTAATTCTGCAAGAGAATAGACCCTTTAGTATTTCTGATGTTTCTCTGAACTTTCCTGATGACAAGTCTGGGCAAATGAAAGACCCTAACATAGGGGACATAAGCAAGGTTTCAACGCACGAGGCTAAAATGAGATTCCTAGTATCAGTCTAGTACCTTTTAATATCAATTCTCTGAAATGAGAATGAAGTTAATATTTATTTTACTCTATTACTACTGTGGGCCATTTCTTAATATTGGGTTTTTGGAAAGTAAAAGAAAATGAAGGAAAGGATGGAGGGAGGGAAGGAAGGAATAGGTGTGTAGACTCTATTCACTAATTTGCTCTCTGAAACACTTAGGGGAAGAAAGGACTTTAAAAGGATCAAGGAGATCAGATGTTTTAAAAATCTACCTTCTTGGGCCAGGAGCTGTGGCCCACGCCTGTAATTCCAGAACTCTGGGAGGCTGAGGTGGACAGATCACCTGAGGTTGGGAGTTCAAGACTACCCTGACCAACATGGAGAAAACCCGTCTCTACTAAAAATACAAAATTAGTCAAGCATGATGACACATGACTGTAATCCCAGCTACTCGGGAAGCCGAGTCAGGAGAATCGCTTGAACTCAGGAGGCGGAGGTTGCGGTGAGCCGAGATCACACAATTGCACTCCAGCCTGGGCAACAGGAGCAAAACTCTGTCTCAAAAAAAAAAAATTTACTTTCTTAATCTTACATTTTCTAGCATCTTCTCAAACCTATTTGACCCACTCCTCACCTCCAAACATTATTGAGCAGCCATTATAACTCATAAATAACAGATTAAAAGATTTAAATATAATTAATTTGCATTGATTTTGAATCTAATTCTTACACTATAAAATGATTTTTTTAAAAAACAACAATTTGGCATGCTTAAGTAATATGTAGGTGTGTATTAAAAAGGTTAAGAGTGAAGATAATCTAAATTATGGAAGAATCCAGACATTCTTATAATGTGCTTTGACCTATGGATAAAAAAGGTCAAATGAAACGGTGGCAGTGTACTGCATTTCTTTTCTGAAAAATGAAATGGTAATTGTACAGTACTAATGTACAGCACTTAAAGCAAGGGAATGGAGCTAGCTATTACAGTATGCTAGGAAATGACTGGTGCTTTTCCAAAGAACATCAGGAGCACAGACATACTTCTGAGGTATTGGAAATGTGATAGCCTCAATCTGTGATAATGAACATTCTGTCTGTGGGCCGAAGCCATCAATGGCTTCTCGGGCGAGGCCTTTGACCTGCTTCATGACAGCTCTCCAGTTCACCTCTCAGACAAAATGGTACTGCAGTTACCACCAGCCACAGAAACTACCCACACACTTGAAGGACAGTGACTTGACTTAATAAAAAAGAGGAAAAAGGTGTAGATGACACCAATCACAGCTGCCTCACCTAACAGCAATAACTAATACCTAAACTAAACAAACTGGTGAGGTTCAAACTGGTTGGCCTGCCTATCTTACACAAAAGTAAGTCACAAAAATTGAAGGCTTCACAAATCACGCTTGCCAGATTACCCACTCCTGCCGCACTGAGACTAGAGCAGGATCTACAGCTTTTATGGGTTTTGTAAATAAAGATGTATTGGAACACGCTCATTAGTTTACACTGTGCCTGTGACTACTGCCCACTACAACAGCAGAAGTCAGTAACTGAGACAGAGCCTGTACCCCCAACGAGTTCTAAAACATTTATTACCTCGTCTTTTATAGAAAAAAATTGCCAGTCCCTGGACTGGAGGGATAAAGCTGAGGAAGTGGCAGTATTTGCTGCTGGAAAGTGTAAAACCACGAACACTTTCTCCAGCATTTCTTTTCTTCCTTAGCACATACAATAGTCTCTAGGAGAGAAATGAAATGGAACGGAATAGAAAAATTATGCTTTTTGGCCAGGTTTGGTGGCTCATGCCTATAATCCCAGCACTCTGGGAGGCCAAGGTGGGTCAATCTCCTGAGGTCAGGAGTTCGAGACCAGCCTGGCCAACATGGTGAAACCCCATCTCTGCTAAAAATACACAAATTAGCTGGACGTGGTAGTAGGTGCCTGTAATCCCAGCTACTGGGGAGGCTGAGGCAGGAGAATTGCTTGAACCTGGGAGGCGGAGGTTGCAGCGAGCTGAGATCGTGCTACTGCACTCCAGCCTGGGCAACAAGAGTAAGACTCCATCTCAAAAATCAATCAATCAATCAATCAATATGCTTTTCATAATGAAAGAAGAAAAGCCTGCAGGTAAGGAATAGGAGGCAAATATGCTATTTATGGTACATCATTCTGCTGTTTGCTCCAAGATTTTTCTTCGGCCCAACTACTATTCCCTGCACAGGTTGAAAGCTTCTATCTCCAAATTAACAGACAAGATGGATCAATGATCTTCTGTTTGGGGGATGAAAATGTAATTTCTTAAAAAAATAATAAATAAAAATAATTAAAGTGAAGAAAATAAATACAGCAGAAAAAATGACTCATCCTCCAGTGATATGTATCTGGAATGTATAAAATTTTATCCATGTATAACATTGAAAATTTTGTACATTCTAGATACATATTCATCCAACACATCATCTCCTTAAACCGCCTAAAAAAAGACAGAAAAGGGCATTAGCTAAAAATGTCAAGCATAATTTGAAATGTGAGGTAGTGCCCAGAGAAGCATCTGTCTACTAATCAAAAGCCAATTTTCAAGACAGCAGGTCCAGAACATAGGGGTGAGGGAGGTGGCTACATTGACAGAGAAGGAAGACCAGACTGCTGCTAGTGGAGGTCTGAGCTTCTAGTAGCTACTTCTCTTTTTTTTTTTTCTTTTAACTTTTCTCTTTTTTCTGAGACACAGTCTTCCTCTGTTGCCCAGGCTGGAGTACTTTGGTGCGATCTCAGCTCACTGCAACCTCTGCCTCCCAGGTTTGAGCGATTTTCGTGCCTCAGCCACCTGAGTAGCTGGGATTACAGGCCCTAGTTGCTACTTCTCATGGCACAACTACACCCATGGCAGAGTGGCTTCAGGGATCCCTTTTCACTGGAATTGTGTGCGGGGCTCATTGGCCAGGAGAGCTGCCCTGATTCCATGGGGAGCTGCCCTGATTCCATGGGGAGCATCTTACTTTACTAAAGTGAGGTAATTCTGCATCATCCTTTTTGCTCCTTGTACAGCCTTTTGTTATCCAGGTAAGATATAAATAGAAGAAATAAAAAGAACATTTTAAGAAGCCATGTATCTCTAATTTTGTTATGTTTTAAACCCTACATAGCTCTAGGTTAAAACTATATTTTATGGAGGAAACTTTTAAACCTTAATTAGGTCTTTAAAATCAAATTTCAAAACAGAAATTATATACTCAATGATTAGTAGAACTGATTTAGTTTAAAAAATAATACTATGGAAGGAGGCAGAGGATCAGTTAAAATACCTATTGAGTACTTTGCTTATTAAGAAATAATCTGCACACCAAATCCCTGTGACACACAGTTTACCTACATAACAAACCTGCACATGTACCCCTGAACATGAAAGTTTAAAAAATGTTAAAAAAAATGTAATAACACACTGGGATTATGTTTGAAACACAAATAAGATACAAAAGATGAAAATCCTTAATGTATAAAGATATTTTATAAATCAGTGAAAAATAGAGATAGGCCTAAAATAAGTATCATGAACAATCAATTTGTGAAAGAACAAATGGCTAATAAACATTTAAAAAGTTCAGTCTCAAACAAGGGGCAAGGTATGGTGGCTCATGCCTGTAATCCTAGCATTTTCGGAAGCTGAGACAGAAGAATCACTTTAGCCCAAGAGTTTGAGACCAGCCTGGGCAACAAAGTGAGACCCTGTCTCTACAACTTAAAAAAAAAAAAAAAACTAATAAGGCATGGTGGCATGCACTTGTAGTCCCAGCTACTTGGAAGGCTGAGATGGGAGGAGCACTTGAGCCCAGGAGTTCAAGGCTTCAGTCAGCTATGATTTCACCAGTCCACTCAAACCTCGGTGACAGAGTGAGACTATCTCTAATTTAAAAAAAAAAAATAGTAAACACAGAAATACAAATAAAAGAGATCATGAAAATGTTATCTACTAAAAGCTTTATAGTTTTGCCATTATTAGTAGTAATCTGCTATCTATCTGGAATGTATTTTTATGTATGGTATGAGATAGGGTCAAATTTCATTTTTTTCCCACATGGAGTCCATTATCTCAGCACAGTCAATAACATTGTTCATTCTCCACCTTTTTGTGATGTCTTATTCTCATGAATTGTATGACCTTATATATAGGTTGTGTTTCTGGACTCTTCGGTTTTGTCTATTTGTCCAGCCCTGCATAAATGTCACACTATATTAATTACTATAGTTTTATAATAAATCTTGATATATGCTAAAGCAAAAAGCCCTGAAACAATGAGATAACAGTGCCTATCAAGTTAGAAAGTAATTTTTAAATGATTCAAACATATTCTTCATGGTGGAGATCATAATCGCCCAAAGATTCTTCATGACCACTGCACAGAAAAAAACCAGTCCACTGAAACTGTGGTTGGTATTGCAATAAAGAAAGAGTTTAATTAACATGAAGCCAGCCACACAGAATAACTGGAGTTATCACTCAAATCAGTCTCCCCAAAGACTGAAAGGTTAGAGTTTCTCAAGGATAGCTTGGTGAACAGGGGACTAGGGAATGTGTGTTGCTGATTGGTTGGCCACACAATCATATAGGTATGGAAAACAGTCCTCATGTACTGAGTTTGCCTCTGGGTGGGTGGGCTAGAGGACCAGTGGAGACATGAGTCACAAGTCCAGGTAAGGTCAGTCTGAAACCGCTCTCAAAAGACCAATAATTATATTATTTACAATTGGGGAAGTCACAAATCTTGTGACCTCTGGCCATATCCTGAGCAAGTGGTAAAGGATCATAGAAACTACACCTACATTTTAGCATAATTCAGGCCCCTCTTATAACCCTAATCTTGTGACATTTTATTAGTTTTACAAAAAAAGGGATCAGTTTTAGGGAGGAACTATTATCATCCTTGCTTCAAAGTTAAACTACAACTAAATTCCTCCCATGGTTAGCTATGCTCAGGAATGAGAGAAGACAGCCAGCCTTTGAGACTAGAAGCAAGATGGAGTCAGCCATGTAAGATTTCTCTCAGTGTTATAATCTTTGCAAAGGCAGTTTCAGTTCTCGCCCCCCTCCACCCCAACCCCCTGGGTTTCAGCATAGCTCATTCCTGAGGTGTGAGCTACAGAGATGGGGAAAGGCCAACAATCACTCTAACTTTTTTGCTGACAGGTGCATAGTTTGGGTCATGGTTAGGTCTGAGGTGAGAAGAATGAAACCATTTTGCAGTTGTCTACATGTATTCACATTTGCCTGGTTGGAGTCCCAAGGTCTACATAACAAAAAACAATAGTATTCTCATCCACAGTCTTAGTACAGCACTTAAAAGAACAGCAGACAATAAGACAAATGATGAGCCCAAACATAAAGAGTGAAAGTTCTAGTTTCAGGAGTCCCCACAGAACTAATCTGAAGCTTTGAGGGATCCAGATGAATGATCCAAGAACCAATCAGATATAAGGTCATCAACAGACACTCAAAAATAATAGACAAGGCTGAAATCTAATAAGAGGTATGCTATTGTTTTTCTAGAGCATAATTTTTCTCTCTCCAGTTTTTCACTTCTATCAAAGACAAATCAGAGCAGGATCAATTTATTTGCAAGTTAAGTTCCAGTCTTATTATACTTTGCCTAATTATTTGCATAAAGTACACAAGAATAAGTATTTGCCACATAGGCTCTTTTTCAAAAACTTGGCTTTGATGAACTTTTATATATATATATATATATATATATATATATATATATGGAATATCAGATTAGACTTTTTTAAAGCCTCTTGAGCTCAGCCAAGGATTTATCTGTACTTGCAAATATCTATGTAGATTGGGTGACTTCCTCTCTTCTCAACATTCCAAAATAACTTGGGGTTCCTGGGCCTGTCAGAAAATGACATTCTTTACTTACCATGAGCTAGGAACCCTGTTCAGGACCAGACATGCGGCCAGTTTCTCCAAGGGGCTTTTATCGCTCTGTAAGTCAACATTCATTCCTAAAATACTCTGACAACATGTCATTCTGTCATTGGTAAAAGAACCAGCGTCTCCAACTGTGTCCTGTTAAAAAAACAGATATTTATTGTACTTACGGAAATAACTATATTTTCCATAAGTTAAGAACACTAACAAATAGTTTCCAAATTCTAGAGAAATTAGATAGAGAGAAGGAAATGTTTTACATTTTGCCTACAAGAAATATACTTTACTCAATTGTTAAAAGCTGTAAATAACTCAAAAGACATTTTCTTGATTCTGACAAAACAAAAAAATCAACAATGTTTTAAGAAAAAAGTCATAAAAAAGATTATTTCAGTCTTCTGGTCATTCAGTCCATGTGATTAACTCTTGTTCTACTTGATACTGGGACAGCAACTCTTATGGAAACATCAGCTCTCCATATTCCTATGGTAAAATTTCTAAAGTTATCAGGAACCTGAATTCAAGAGCACTCAACGAAGTCCTATAGCTGATTATAAAACCACCTTTTGAGAAGAATCAAAGTAAAACAACAATTGTGGATGACAAGCATCTTAGAACAATCATGGTTAAAAACAAAATTGACAAGGAAATTTGGTTATTTTTGTGGCATACAATGATTTAACAATCATAATTATTAATGATAAAATACACAAAGTCATATTGGAATTAAAGGAGTCTCATTACAATTCTGGAACATTCACAAATAACACATTCATACAAATATAATCCAAAGAAAGTCAAACACTATTTCATATTTAACAATGCTTTTTGTGTGCTTTTCCCATACCAAATAAGGCAAATGTGTCTTTTGGACTTCAGGGGGCCTAATATCTAAAAGGTTAATGAGGCCAAACAGGTTGAATTTAGAACTTGAGATTTTGACTTTGGAAGGTTTCTCAAAAATCAAAGGTTTAAAACACTTGATATCACAATATAAATCACAGGCTATTTAGCTGAAGTGATAACTCAAAAATTTCAAAAAGGCAAAAAGCCTTTACTCTTTGATAGAGGAGACTCAGCTTTCCAAACAGCAAGACCCAATAAAGACAGCATGAGGTCAACTGAACCTGAACCAGTCTCTTCTCTTTCCCCTCTTTTCTCTCCTTTTTACCTGCAGTATACTCAAAAGGCAAAATAAACAAATAAAGCTTTCATAATCTCAGTATTATATAAAAATCTTGTTCAAAAGAGAAAACCAAATTTTATCTTTCCATTCATGTATTATTAGTGTTAAGCATCACCACTCCCCTCCCCACTCCACTTGTTTTTTTGTTTGTTTTGTTTTTTTGTTGTTGAGACAGCATCTTACTCTGTGACCCAGGCTGGAGTACAGTGGCATGATCATAGCTCACCGAATCTCTAACTCCTGGGCTTAAGCAGTCCTCTAACTTCAGTCTCCCAAGTAGCTGAGATTACAGATGCATGCCACCAGGGCCTGCTAATTTTTTACATGTTTTGTATAGACAAGGTCTCCTTATGTTGCCCAGGCCAGTCCAATTTTTGATAAAACTTTATAAACAAATCTATTCAATCTTAATCAGTTTGACCATTTGAACATAAGGTAAGATTTTCATAAATCTTTTGTAGCTCTTTACAATTTTCTATTAAAGAGCAGATCAATGCTCCAAGGAAACCCTATTATTCTGACACATGGGCCCAGATTCTGGTGCTATATTAGCATGCTGTTTATCTTAATTTTAATTTATAGAAAAACTAGCTCCCTTCACATTTTGGCCAACTTGCTTACACCCACAGAACTTCTTTTACAAGATCAGTCTTTCACAAATCTTCTACAACTTGCTTAAACCTTTGGTTTTGTCCTTCTTTTAACTTAAGATAATCATTAAAAACCTCTACCATAGACAGAATTACTTCCCCTTTAACAAAAACCATATTCCTACCCCTTATAATCTTTTACCAAAAATACTTTTTACTTTCCTTATATACTTTGCATGTAAAACTGTTTCTCTGATAGTCTCTGTAAATCAAAGAATGTTGTAAGGCCCCCAACCATCTGATGGACCCTTCCTCTCTGGCAAAGGCATTTCAAAGTTAACCTGAAAAACTAGTTTGAGGCCATGATGGAAAGGGGGAGCTGGAACATGCCTCATTATGCCATCCTCTCTTTTGGACTTACTTATAGAACAGACCCTTTAAGTCTGATAAGAAACATTTACAATCTATTCTCTCTGAAGACTGCTACCTGAAGGCTTCATCTGCATCATAAAACCTTGGTCTCCATGACTCCTTAGAGTAACCCAGATATTCCTTTCTATGGATAATAATAAATATTTTACTGAGTTTGACTCTTTTTGTGAACATCTTAATTACATATGTTACAATGTTAACTCTTAACAACTTTTATTTTTAGTGAAAAACCTGGTAAGTAAGCAATTTTAACCATGTATCAGATGCAGAGCCCAGGACAAGGATAGAGCTGCAGACAATGTTTGACTCTTCCTAGCACAGTCAGGGGACATGGCTAACTCCACGTGCCCCAGGCCTTACCCAAAATCGAATGGCTGTAAAGCAGACAAGTCTTTAGAAATAAATTTTCATTGCCACAAAAGAAATAGATTCAAACATAAATTTTCTCAGCATGGCAATTTTACTTCTATAGAAGGGTGTGTCTTGTGGATGGAGCAATGGTGAGAGTACATGTGAACAAGGGAGGGGAGGAGATTCTTATCCCTGATGCAGGTAGCCCCTACTGCTCTGTCATTCCCCTATTGGCTAGGGTTGGACCACACAGTCTAAGCTAATTCCAATTGTCTATTTTAAAGAAAGCACGGGTGTAAGCCAGAGTGGAGCAATGTTGACAGCACACCTGAACAAGGGAGGGGAAGGGATTCTTATCCCTGACACAGGTAGCCCCTACTGCTGTGTCGGTCCCCTGTTGGCTAGGATCGGACCGGCCCGCACAGTCTAAGCCAATTCCAATTGACTATTTTTAAGAAAGAGGGTACAAGCCAGAGTGGCAGGGTG
Organism: Cheracebus regulus; assembly: GCA_963574635.1. Taxonomy (NCBI): domain Eukaryota; kingdom Metazoa; phylum Chordata; class Mammalia; order Primates; family Pitheciidae; genus Cheracebus; species Cheracebus regulus. Next base: position 20,792 of record CAUYQU010104765.1, read on the forward strand.
AGGAATTTGGTGGGAAAGATGATTATGGAACAGGTGACTAAAGGTGACTCAGCTCAGAGCAGGTGACTAGGGGTGACTCAGGACACAGCAGGTGACTAGGATGAACCAGGACTCTAAATATGTGGATTAGAAGAGGAATGTGTGAGGGGGTCATGCAGTTTCAGCGAGAGGAATAGGTGCAGGTAACCAGGGGAACAGATGTGAACTACTGATTACAACTGGTGGGAAGGTTGTTTACTGAAACTAGGGGCAAGGAGATGACGAGAATGAGGAAGTTAAACTTTAAAATGGAGAAACTGAACATACTGACATACTGATTCTTTGAAGAGAAACTTACAACTCAATTATTTAACAAGCCCAATAATTATCAAAAAATGTCACAGAAGCAGTTTATGACCTTAAAACATCTAGCAAAGACAGTATCTGACCTGCCTAATTCAGACCAAGTGTTTAAATTCTGAAGACATTTTTATTTTATTTTACCAATAATCTTAAAAAATTGTCTTTATTTACCAAAGATTATTAATGTTAACTAAAAGGCATTCAAATTTCCATTTTTCTGACAAAACATTTGGGTTAAGCACTTATTTTTTAAGCCAGTTAATTAGAGCTCCTTTATATATTTTGGTAGTGAAACATCACACACACGACACATATAAATACACAAACAGAGGCAGATTTGGTAGAGTTATAAGATTCTCCGTTTGCCAGTTTTTAAGTTTTTCTTTCCCAATTTAGACCACCAGTCTTTTGATTACCTGTTTCCTGTTTACCTGTTGCCCTAAACAACTGTCAGTCTGGCAGCTCTAAATTTGTATTTCTAAAGGGATGAGTCTTAGGTAAAACAAGATAGAGGATTCATATTTTACTCAAACAAAAGAAGAATGATATGAGTAAAAGTTCAGTTAGGATGGCTAAGAAAAGCAGACACCCTTACACAGGGAGATTTCCTTAAAGATGTAAGTTTCTTAACTGGATTACTGGTGTTAAGGTGGAGACTTTTAACGAACAAGGCCAAGAGAGCATGCAGTATCTAGGGCCTAATACACAGACACAGCTGGGAGGGAGAGCAGATTCCCCCAAAATCAAGGGGATCCCATTTTTACACCAAATTCTGAGTCCCAAAAAAGAGGACAGTGCTACAGGATGAGATAGTGCAATGCTTACACAGCATATCTCACCGTCAGGGCATTCCCCAAAGGGTACTGGACAACCCAGTGTCTAAGAGCCCACTCTGTAATGAGCCCATCCCCCATTTCATACTTTTCATGTGCCCAAGAGCATGCTTTTCTTTTCTAAATGCACAAAGGAGCATCACTGTATTGTAATAACCACTCACTGTAGGCAAATGCCATTAGCCATCCCTAAAAGTCTCTTATCTAGCTGTTACATACCAAGACTAAATGTTCTGTCGTAATGCCAAGTAATTTCTGATATCCCCAGACATCAAAAGGGTCAGGTAACACAATGCAAAGAGAGCAGAGCCTTGGATTATGAGAAGGATTTGTCCACTTACAATCCTTGGGTTCCATGTGGTAAACAAGTTTCTCCCGCAATAGGGTCTGTGGTGTCTGCTCTGTCTTTCCCAAGAAGTCCCAGGCTGCTAAAAACACATTAGGTCCTCTCATGTGGGCACTGAGTGCGGCAAGAGGAAAGAGGGACAGACAGAAGTACATAGAAAAACAGAATTCAGTTGACTGAGAAGAAAAACCTTTTTCTAAAAAACAAAATCTAAGAGAAAAAGCATAAAGGCTTAAAAAATATATGTAGAGCTTGGATATCAGTTTAGTGTAGTTTTGTTGAGAAAGAGTCTCGTTCTGTCACCCAAGCTGAAGTTCAGTCTCACAATCTCGGCTCGCTGCAATCTCTGCCTCCCAGGTTCAAGCAATTCTGTTTCAGCCTCCCGAGTAGCTGGGGTTGCAGGTGCATGCCACCACACCCAGCTGATTTTTGTATTTTTGGTAGACCATCTTGACCAGACTGGTCTCAAATGTCTGACCTCAAGTGATCCACCCACCTCAGCCTCCCAACGTACTGGGATTATAGGTGTGAGCCACTGTGTCCACCCAGATATCAGCTTTTAATTTGTCTGACATTTAACCATAGAGCTCTTTTAAGGAAATACTTTGAAATCACCTATTACCAGTCTCTAGCTAGGACAACCAGCCAACACCTGTGGCTTTTAAGCCTTGTTTCCCAAAGGTATTCTCCCAACTGAAACCAGCAAGCCTTAACTAAGTTTATAACCTAACCACACACACACAACGTGTCTCCAGAGAAATAGCAATTGGTTTTAACAAGATCTAGAATCAGCCCAAAAGTAGCTCAGATAAAAGAAAATTCAAAACAAGAATCTGAATCTGTCCATGGAGGGCAAAAGAATCAATAAATGGCAAAAGTTTGAAACTATCAAGCCAGACAGGACTCATTTCCTAAGCAGGGGTTGAACCCAGGTGGGCATCATGAAAGGGCAAAGCCTTAGCTCCTGAGCTACAGCATGGGATGATAATGATTTCACTTTGCAGGAGTCCAGGACAGTCATTTTGTGCTTGCAAAGGATTTTAACTGCTCAAAAAAACTTTCTAAGGCTAGCCATGACATTATCATGCATCCTTCTTTTAATTTAACCTTTTTAAAATTTTAACTTTTTTTTTTTAATGTTGAATTTAAAAAGGTCTCTAAAATCCTCTTTCTTTTAATGGTGTACTTAGTTCCAGTAGTGGCTCAATCCAAAAGCCTTTTTAAAAATTCATTCACTTATTTATTTGTTTATTTTTCAACTTTTATTTTAGATTCAGGGGGTACATGTGCAGATTTGTTACTTTGGTATATTGTATGATGTCTGGGGGTATGAACGATCCCATCACCCAAGTACTGAGCAGTTTACCCAATAGTTTTTTCAACCCTTTTCCCCTTCCCTCCCTCCCCTCTCTACTAAGCTTCAGGTTCTATTGTTGCCATCTTTATGTCCACAAGTGCCCAGTGGTTAGCTCCAACTTGTAAGTGAGAATGTGTGGTATTCGGTTTTCTGTTCCTGCATTGATTTGCTTAGGATAATGGCTTTCAGCTGCATCCATGTTGCTGCAAAGGACATAACTTTATTCTTTTTTCTGGCTGTGTAGTATTCCATAGTATATATATATATGTATCACATTTTCTTTATCCAGACCACCATTGATGGGCACCTAGGTTGCTTCCATGTCTTTGCTATTGTGAATAGTATTGTGATGAAATGTGAGTTCATGTGTCTTGTTTTCTTTTGGATCTATGTCCAGTAATAGGGTTGCTGGGTCAAATGGTAGTTTTGTTTAAGTTCTTTGAGAAGTTTCCAGACTGCTTTCCACAGCTCCTCATGGGAAATAAGTGGGGTATAAATGATGATCCCATCACCCAGGTGCTAATTTGTACTCCCTTTTCTCTGCAGCCTCTCCAGCATTTGTTGCTTTTTGACTTTTCAATAATAGCCATTCTGACTGGTATAAGATGGTATCTCTTTGTGGTTTTGATTTGCATTTCTCTGATGATTCATGAAGACAAGCATTTTTTTTCAGATGTTTGTTGGTTGCTTATATGTCTTCTTTTGAGAGGGGTCTATTCATGTATTTTGCCCACTTTTAAATGGAGTTATTTGTTGTTTGCTTGTTGAATTGTTTGAATTCCTTATAGATTCTGGATATTAGACCTTTGCTGAATACATGGTTTGCAAATATTTTCTCCCTTTCTGTAAATTGTCTATTTACTCTGTTGATGCTTTCTTTTGCTGTGCAGAAGCTCTAACTTGAAAACTTGTCAATTTTCATTTTTGTATCACTTGCTTTTAAGGACTGAGCATAAATTCCTCCAAAGGCTGATGTCCCAATGGCATTTCCTAGGTTTTCTTTTAGCATCCTTACAGTTTGATGTCTTACATTTAAGTTCTTAACCCATCTTTAATTAATTTTTGTATATGATAAAATATAGGGGTCCAGTTTCATTCTTCTGCATATGGCTAGCCAGCGATCCCAGCCCCATTTACTGAATAGGGAGTCCTTTCACCATTGCTTATTTTTGCCAACTTAATTGAGGATCAAAGGCCGTAGGTGTGTGGCTTCATTTCTAGGTTCCATATTCTGTTTCATTAATCTATGTCAGTTTTTTGTACCAGTACAATGCTGTTTTGGTTACTGTAGGCTTATGGTATAGTTTGAAGTAGGGTAATGTGATGCCTCTGGCCAAAACCCTTTTTAAGCCCCAGATGGTAATTTTCCAGGTTTTAACAATATAAGAAAGAAATGTTTTTAGAGAAGGAGTAGAGAAGGCATCTCCATGATCCCTAAGAATTCCCTCTCAGAAATGGGTATAAGATAGCAAAATACAACAAAAGCCCCATAGGTATGGGACCTTTTAAGACAAAACTTACCCAAGGGCTGAAACATTCAGGAAAAAGAGTGGGCTGGCAGTTCTCAGATACCCAGTCCTTTCAGACCAGCTGCCTGATATAAACCCAAAAATTCCCACCCTCCAGGTCGCAGAGATCAATAGAGAGTACCCCCACCGGGTCACAAACACAAGCTCTCAAGGACATAAAACAAGACAAAGGGAAAATGTGTTCAGTTTTTGTTTCAGTTTTTGTAACTGGCTAGTGTGCAGGGCCAGCTTTGCTATTGTGAAGTGCTGCAATAAACATCGGAGTGCATTTGTCCTTTCGGTAGAATGATTTGTGGGCTTATATGGAACCGAGGCCTGCATTCTATCCTGTGGTATCCTTCTTTATTACAGAACAATGGAGAAAGACAAAGTCATAGCACAATGTACACCAGATTTGCTACAGTCGAAGACTAATCTCACAAATCTTTTTGCCCATTAACAAAAACTTTGAAGAGGAAATGAGAAGTAATTTTTATCATTCATTCAACCAGTTTGCACAGAGAGAGAGGCCAGAAGCCTGGCTGGTAAGAAATTCTTACCCTTTGGCCAGCTTGCCAACTTTCTGAGTTTTCTTTCTCTGCAGCTTCTGGAAGAGCAGAGTGAATTTTGATGACTCTGCTTGCTGTGCTATAGCTGTGGGAGCCAAGCTGCATTACAAAAGAAAATCATCCTTCTTTATCTCATAAAACTATAGACAAAAGCCACTCAATCTTTCAAGATGCAGCTCAGTGGGCTGCATGGGGGAACTGAGTTAACATTTCTCATCTGGCCAGAGCAATATATACAAACAAAACACAGACACTAGTTACCCTGCTCAAGCACCCAAGTACTAACCTGGCAAGGCTCAAATGTGCCCTCATTGGCCCCTGTCATCTTTGATCCACTCTAAGTGGGTAGGGATGACCTCTGACTAGGAGTTTCAGTGAGCAGTCTCTGGGTAAGATGAAAGAGTGGACAGTCACCCTAAGTTGGAGCTGTTGAGTTTCTTCAGGGATCACCAAATGTGTCCAGACAAAAAGAGTTCCCCAAATTAGGCCTGCTGGACTTCCATCAGCAATTCTTTCAGGGATCCTCTCCACATTTGCAAAAACACAAGGTGAGGTAAAAAGACAAATAGAAGGCCTTCAAAATCAAGACTGCAGATCAGATTCCATATCAGAAGAGTGTTCTTCCAAACCAGCTCCCTATTCTCCATCCAAGTGGGGATAAATCTCCCCAAACCTAACTTCTTCCTGCAAGTTAGGGAGAGCGTAACAGTCCCTGTAATGGGACTACAGTGCCTTCAGAGAGACCAACAGATCAAGAGAAGAAAGGGAATGTTTGTTGCACCTAGAAGACTCATAAAACCAGGTTAAAGATGACATACAGAAATGATTTCTTCTTTGCAATGGATTTTCTCCATTGCAATGGGGAATAGTGCCCCATTGCCAAAGAGGCACTATGAGTCAACAGTGACTCATTGGCAGGGACAGCACCAGAGATGGCCCACATCTCAAGATATATAGTCACCAGAGCTCACGTACAATTCTATTGTACTAGTGGGAGCCTGACAAATTGCAGACAGGCACCTGGATGAGGGAATCCTGGATGAGTCCTCAAATTTGTAATCACTAAACAGTTCTTTTTGCCTGCTGCACAGACAAACTCAGTTCACAGAGACTGTGGTATTATAGTAAAGAAAGAGTTTAATTAACATAAGGCTGGCCACTCAGGAGAACTGGAGTTATCAGTTGAATCGATCTCCCAGAAGGCTTAGAGGTTAGGGTTTCTAAAGAATCATTTGGCAGGCAGGGAATTAGGGGATGTGTACTGCTGGTTGGTTGGGGATGCAGTTATAGGGGTGTGTAAAACTGTCCTCATGCACTGAGTCTGCCTCTGGTTGAGGCGACCACAAGACCAGTGGAGTCATGAGTCCACGTGGAGTCAGTCTGAAACACCACTCAAAAGACCAGTCTTAGTTTCTACAATAGTAATGTTATCTATAGGAGCAACTGGGGAAGCCACAAATCTTGTGACCTCTGGCCACGTAACTCCTGAGCAGTAGGGGATTACAGAGACGTAAAAAGATTATAGGGCACCAGGCAGAAGCCTGAGGCCCCATTCCAGGACCTAGCACCTGGATGACATTTCCAAACACACCCTGGACCAGGAGAGAACCTGCTACCTTGAAAAGAAGGACCCAGTCCTGGAGGACTTCATCACCTCCTCATGAAAGCACCCTGAGGCCCTGAATAATCCTCAGTGGTAGTACTTGCTGCAGGACTTGGGTAAGACTCCAAGTCATGTTGGCTTGAGGTGGGAACCAGCACATTCCCAGGTGTAATGGCTATGGGGAAAGACCATTTCTGCTTAAGGAAAGGAGAAGAAAGAGTAAAGGGACTTTGTCTTGCAGCTTGGGTACCAGCTGGGCCACAGTGGGGTACAGCAACAAGAAGTTCCTGGGGTTCCTGATTCCAGGCCTTGGTTCCTGGATGGCATTTCTAGACCTGCACTGGGCCAGAGGGGAGCCCATGCCCTGAAGGGAGAGACTCAGGACTGGCAGCTTTTGCTATAAGCTGACTGAAGAGCCCTTGAGCCTTGAGTGAACACTGGTGGTAGCCAGGCAGTAGGCATCACATGCCCAGGTCTGGGGTGATGGTGGCCAGACACACCCTTTTCTCTGCTCCAGGAAAGGGGAAGAAAGAGTGGGAAGGACTTTGTCTTGTGGGTTGGGTGCCAGCTCACCCGCAGTAGAATAGAGTACCAGGTAGATATCTGAGATTCCTAATTCCAGGCCTTGATTCCTGGGCAGCATCTCCAAACCTGTCCTGGGCCTGGGGGAACTTGCTGCCCTAAATGGAAGGACACAAGCCTGGTTGGATTTGCCACCTGCTGACTGCAGACCCCTTGTGCCATGAGTGAACACAGGCGGTAATAGGCAGTGGTCATTGTGAGTCTTGGGTAAGACCAAATTCTGTGCTGGCTTTGGGTCTGACCCAGCACAGTCCATGTGGTAATGGCCAGGGTGCTTGTGTCACCACCCTTCCCCGAGATCCAGGCAGCTCAGAACGGAGAGGGACTTCATATGTTTGGAAAAAAGTAAAGGAAGAGAACAAGAGCCTCTGCCTGGTACTCTAGGGAAATTCTCCTGGATCTTACCCAGGACCACCAAGGACCTACAACGATGAGTGTGCAAGAACCACAGCATTAGTGGGTTTAGGGTGCCACCTAATGCAGATACAGCTGCAGTGACCAAAAACTTAGAGATCTTCAAATACCTGGAAAGCATTCCAAAGAAGGATGGGTACAAACAAGCCTAGATTCCAAAGACTAAAATAAATACCTAACTCTCCAATGCCCAGAAAATGACAAACATCTGCAAGCATCAGGACCATCTGGGAAAACATGACCTCATGAAATGAACTAAATAAAACACCAGTGACCAATCCTAAAGAGACAGATATGCGAATTTTCAGATGTCACATTCAGAATAGCTGTTTTGAGGTAGCTCAACAAAACCCGAGATAACACAGAGAAGGAATTCAAATCCTATCAGATAAATGTAATAAAGAGATCAAAATAATTAGAAAGAATCAAGCAAATATTCTAGATCTGAAACATGCAATTGACATCCTGGAGAATGCATCAGAGTCTAACAGCAAAATTGATCAAGCAGAAGAATTAGTGAGCTTGAAGACAGGCTATTGGAAAATATACAGTCACAGAAGACAAAACAAAAAAGAATAAAAAAGATTGAAGCATGCTTACAAGATCTGGCAAATAGCCTCAAAAGGGCAAATCTAAGAGTTTTAGCCTGAAAGAAGAGGTAGAGAAAGAGATAGGGGCAGAAAATTTACGCATGCAGCATCATTCACAATGGAATCAAATGCTCAACAATGATAGACTGGATAAAGAACATGTGGTACATACACATCATGGAATACCATGTAGTCATAAAAAACGATGAGATCATGTCATTTGCTGGGATGTGGATGGAGCTGGAGGTCATTACCCTTAGCAAATCAATGCAGAACAGAAAACCAAATACCACATGTTGTTACTTATAAGTGAGAGCTAAATGATGAGAACACATGGGCACATAGAGGGGGACAACACACACTGGGGCCTGTTGGAGGGTGGGAGGAGGGAGAGCAAAAAAAACACTTATGGGTACTATGCCAAATACCTGGGTGATTAGATAATCTGTACCACAAACTCCCATGGCACAAGTTTACCTATGTAACAAACCTGCACATGTACCCCTAAACTTAAAAATAAAAGTTAAAAACAATAAATGTATTTAAATGGATAATAACAGAGAACTTCCCAAACCTAGGGAAAGATATTAATACTCAACTACAAAAAGGTTATAGAACACTCAGCAGATTTAACCCAAAGAAAACTACCTCAAGGCATGTAATAATCAAACTCCCAAACATCAAGGATAAAGAAAGGATCCTGAAAGCAGCAAAAGAAGCAAATACAACAGAGCTTCAATATGTCTGACAGCAGACTTTCCAATAAAAACCTTACAAGCCAGGAGAGAGTGGCATGACATATTTAAAGTACCGAAAGAAAAAAATCTTTTACCCCGAGAGTAGTATATCCTGCAAAAACATCCTTTAAACTTGAAGGAGAAATAAAGACTTTCCCAGACAAACAAATGCTGAGGGACTTCATTAACAGCAGATCTGTCCTACAAGAAATGCTAAAGGGAGTACATTAATCAGAAAGAAAAGGATGTTAATGAGCAATAAGAAATTCTATGAAGGTACAGTATTCACTGCTGGTAGTAAGTACACAGGAAGACACAGAGTACTATAACACTATAACTGTAATGTGTAAACTACGCAAGTAAAAAGATTAAACAACGAACCTAACAAAAATAATAACTACAAGGATGCATGCAGTGGCTTATGCCTGTAATCCCAATACTTTGGGAGGCCAAGGCAGGAGGATCTTGAGCCCAGGAGTTAAAGACCACCCTGAGCAACATAGGGAAACCCAATCTCTACAAATAATAATAATAACCAGGAGAATTGTGTGCACCTGTGGTCCTAGCTACTCTGGAAGCCGAGATGGAAAAATCACTGGGGCCTGAGGGGTTGAGGCTGCAGTGAGTAGACTGTGTCATTGCACTCCAGCCTGGGCAATGGAGTGAGACTCTGCCTCAAATAAGAATAAGAATAATTACAACAACTTTTCAGGACATAGGTAGTACAATAAGATAAATAGAAACAACAAAAAGTTAAAAAGTGGGGGGACAAAGTTAAGGTGTAGAGTTTTTATTAGTTTTCTTTTTGCTTGTTTATGTAAACAATGTTGTTATTGTTATCGGCTTAAAATGAGTTATAAGATAGTATTTGCAAGATTAATGGTAACCTCTAATCAAAAAACATGCAACAGATACATTAAAAATAAAAAGCAAGAAATTAAATTATAGCACCAGAGGAAAATCATCTTCACCAGAGGAATACAAGAAGGAAGAAAAGAGAGAGGAGAGGGCTGGGTATGGTGGCTCATGCCTGTAATCCCAGCACTTTGGGAGGCCTAGGTGGGCAGATCACTTGAGGTCAGGAGTTCAAGACTAGCCTGCCAACATGGTAAATCTCTACTCAGAAAATACAAATATTAGCCAGGTGTGGTGGTGCATGCCTGTAATCCCAGCTACTTGGGAGGTTGAGGCAGAAGAATCACTTGAACCCAGGAGGCAGAGGTTGCAGTGAGCTAAGACTGTCTCAAAAAAAAAAAAAAAAGGATGAGGAGAAGACCACAAAACAACCAGAAAAAGACACAAATACACACATACACAAAATATTATAACTTATTAATAATAGCATTGAATGTAAATGGAGTAAGTTCTCCAATCAGAAGACATAGAGTGGCTAAATGGCTAAAACAAAACAAAACAAAATGACCCAGTGATCTCTTGCCTACAAGAAACACATTTCACCTATAAGGATACACACGGACTGAAAATAAAGGGATGGAAAAGATATTTTATGCCGATAGAAAGCAAAAAGGAGCAGGAATAGCTATACTTATATCATACAAAATAGATTTCAAAACAAAAACAGTAAGAGACAAAAAAGGTCACTATATAATTCGGCAAGAAGATGTTACAATTGTAAATATATATGCACCCAAAACTGGAACATCCAGATATATAAAGCAAATGTTATTAGAGCTAAAAAGAGAGATACACTCTAATACAATAATAACTGGAGACTTCAACACTCCACTTTCAGATTGGGCATATCATCCAGACAGAAAAATCAACAAAGAAACATCAGACTTAATCTGCACTATAGATCAAATGGACCCAATAGATATTTACAGAACATTTCATCCAATGGCTGCAGAATACACATTCTTTTCCTCAGCACATGGATCATTTCCAAGAGGAGACCATATTGTAGGTCACAAAACAAGTCTTTAAAAATTCAAAAAATATGAAATAACACCAACTATTCTCTGACTACAATGAAATAAAACTAGAAATCAATAACAAGAGGAATTTTGGAAACTATACAAACACATGGAGATTAATCAATATGCTTCTGAATGATCAATGAGTCAATGAAGAAATTAAGAAGGAAATAAATAAATGATCATGGAAACACAACATACCAAACCTATTTTATATGGCAAAAGCAGTACTAAGAGGACATTTTATAGCTGTTAAGTGCCTACATCAAAAAAGAAGAAAAACTTCAAACAAACAACCTAACAATGCATCTTAAAGAACTAGGGGGGAAAAAAGAGCAAACTTAACTCAAAAATAATAGAAAAAAATGAAATAATAAAGATCAGAGCAGAAACAAATGAAATTGAAACTAAAACACACACACACACACACACACAAAAGATCAATTAAATGAAACACTGAAAAAAATAAAATGGACAAACCTTTAGCCAGATATACTAAGAAGAAAAGAGAGAAGACCCAAATAAAGTCAGAGATGAAAAAGGAGACAACTGATACTACAGAAGTTCAAAGGATCATGAAAGATCACTGTGAGCAACTATAGATTACTATATGCCAATAAATTGGAAAACCCAGAAGAAATGGATCAATTCCTAGACACATACAACATACCAATATTGGACCATGAAGAAATCCAAAACCTGAATAGATAAATACAAGTAATGAAATAGAAACCATAATGAAAAACCTTCCAGCAAACAAAAGCCTGAAACTCAGTGGTTTCACTGTTATATTTTACCAAACATTTAAAGAAGAACTAATCCTACCAATCCTACTCAAACTATTCCAAAAAATATAAGGGAAGGGAATACTTCCACACTCATTCTATGAGGCCAATATATATTACCCTGATACCAAGACTAGACAAAGATATAACAAACAAACAAAAAAATAAAAAGGAAAAAGACTATAGGCCAGTATCTGTGATGAACATTGATGCAAAAATCCTCAACAAAATAACAGCAAATCAAATTCAACAACACATTAAAAAAGATCATTCATCGTGATCAAGTGAGATTATCCCAGGGATGCAAAATGGTTGAACATATGCAAGTCAATTGGTGTGGTCATATCAACAGAATGAAGGACAAAAACCATATGATTATCTCAATTGATGCTGAAAAAGCATTTGATAAAATTGAACATCCCTCCATGATGGAAAAAAAAACCCTCAAAAAACTGGGCATAGAAGAAATGTACCTCAACATAATAAAAAATATATATATATATATCCACAGCTAGTGTCATACCGAATGGGGGAAAACTTAAAGCCTTTCCTCAAAGATCTGGAACACAACAAGGATGCCCATTTCAACACTGTTATTCAACGTAATACTGGATATCTTAGCTAGAGCAATCACACAAGTGAAAGAAATAAAAAGCATCCAAATTGGAATGGAAGAAGTCAAATTATCCTTGTTTGCAGGTGATATGATCTTATATCTGAAAAAATCCACAGAGACTCCACAGAAAAAAAAACTTTTAGAAATGATGAACAAATTCAGCAAAGCTGCAGGATACAAAATCAGCATACAAAAATCAGTAGCATTTCTACATGCCAACAGCAAACAATCTGGAAAAGAAATCAAGAAAGTAATACTATTTACAATAACTACAAATAAAATATAATACCTAGGAATTAACCAAAAAAGTGAAAGATCTCTACAATGAAAACTATAAAACATTGATGCAAGAAACTGAAGAGAACACCAAAAAATGGAAGGACATTCCATGTTCACAAAATGAAAGAATCAATGTTGTTAAAATGTCCATAATACCCAAAGCAATCTATAGATTTGATGCAATCCCTATCAAAAAAACAATGAAATTCTTCACAGAAATAGAAAAAAAAATCCTAAAATGTGTATGAAAACATAAAAGATCCAGACTAGACAAAGCTATCCTGAGTTAAAATAACAAAACTGGAGGAATCATATTACCTGACTTCAAATTATACTACAGAGCTACAGTAATCAAAACAGCATGGTACTGGCATAAAAATAGACACATAAACCAATAGAAAAGGCTAAAGAACTAAAGAGCCTAGAGATAAATCCATACATCTGGAATCAACTCATTCTCAACAAAGGTGCCAAGAACATACACTGGAAAAAGGACAATCTCTCCAACATATGGTGTTGGGAAAACCAGATATCCACCTGCAGAAGAATGAAACTAGACCCTGATCTATTGCCATATACGTCAATCATATCAAAATGAATTAAAGATTTAAATCTGAGACCTCAAACTATGAAACTACTATAAGAAAACACTGGGAAAACTCTTCAGGACATTGGACTGGGCAAAGATTTCTTGAGTAATACTCCACAGGCACATATAACCAAAGAAAAAATGGACAAATAGGATCACATCAAGTTAAAAATCTTCTGCACAACAAAAGAAACAATCAAAAATGAAGAGACAATATTTGCAAACTACCCATCTGACAAGGGATTAATAACTACAATATATATGGAGCTCAAACATCTCAACAGGAAAAAAAATCTAATAATCGGATTAACAGATGGGCAAGAAATCTAATTAGACATTTCTCACAAGAAGACATACAAATGGCAATTAGCTATATAAAAAGGTGTTCAACGTCACCAATCATCATAGAACTGCAAATCAAAACTGCAATGAGATATCATCTCACCCCAGTTAAAAAGGCTTATATCTAAAAGACAGGCAATGACAAATGCTGGCGAGGACATAGAGAAAAGGGAATGCTTATACGCTCTTGGTTGGAATGTAAATTAGTACAGCCACTATGGAGAACAGTTTAGAGATTCCTCAAAAAACTAAAAATAGAGCTACGATCCAGCAATCCCACTGCTAGGTATATAACCAAAGGAAAGGAAATTAGTATATCAAAGAGATATCTGCATTCCTATGTTTATGGCAGCACTATTCAGCGTAGCCAAGATTTAGAAGCAACCCAAATCTTTGAAGCTCCATCAATGGCTCCGAGCATAAGGCTGGGAGACCATTATCTTGTTGATGTTTCTGACCTTGTTGCTGCTGGAGTCTGTAATCATTTGCAGTTGTCTCCCATGGCTGCTCATAAAGCCAGAAACAGGAAAAGCATGGCTTCTCCCTTCCTCCTTTCTCCTGATTTCCCTCCACTAGCGCTGCATAACTGGAATCCAGCAGAAAAGTGGTCTGGGAAATGTAGTTTTGCAGGCCCCCAGCCTCCCATACACAGGAGAGTATAAAAGAATCTAAGAGCCAAAATATAAAACTCCTGCAATTCATACATAAAATAAAAATGCTAAAAAAATGCTTAAGTAAATAGGTAGCAAAACAAGAAGATTTTGCACAGCCATTTGTAATGATGTCATACTCCTGAAATAATGTTGGCCATTTCTGGTTCTCGTTCCCTCCTGGCCCCCTTGTGGTTTGGTGGGGCCTTGCAACTAGATCTCACCAATGAGTTCAGAAGCGGCATGTGTCATTTCTGGGATGCATTTAATTGATGTGAATTAAATGCATGTGAATCTCTCCAGATGTGAATCTCTCCAGAGCTATCTTTTCCCTCTGGCACAGTGTCCAACAACATTTGAGATGGCGTCTGTTCTGTTAGTCTTAGTCCCAATGTGAATGTGATGTGCAAAGGTTTCTTGCTAATTCAATACGTGAGTGAAAAATAAATCTGTTATTGTAAAGCATGGAGATTTGAGGGTTGCTTGTTTTAATAACATAGTCTAGCCAAATCTGACTTACACCACTGAATAATTTATGAGAGCAAACAATTACAAACAACCCATGTGTACAATAATAGGAGAAAGTGAAAGAAATTACTGTGCATCCACAGTATGGAATATGTCCTTGGCAGTGAGAAACACTTTTGAAAAACATTAAATTAGATAAAGAACCCATCTCCATAAAAAAAATCACACAAAAACATAAAATATAAAACAATATACATTCATGCTCCACATAACATTTCAGTCAATAAGGGATAGAATATATGACAGTGGTCCCATGAGAGTGCAATGGAGCTTGAAAACTCCTACTGCCTAGTGGCATGGTAACCAGCATAATGTCATAGGCCAATGTGCTTATGGTGGTCCTTCAAGAAATATTCCAGCAAAAGGCACTGTTATCATAAGAGATGGCAACTACATGTGTGCTACTGGCCCTGAAGACTTTCCAGTAGGAAAAGATGTGGAGGTGGAAGACAGTGATATTGATGATCCTGACCCTGTATAAGCCTAGGCTAATGTGTGCGTTTGTGTCTTAGTTTTTGGCAAAAAAGTTTTAAAAGTAAAAAAAAATTTTAAGTAGAAAAAGCTTGTAGAATAAGTATATAAATAAACTATTCTTGCAATGTTTTGTGGTTTAAGCAAAGTATTATTACAAAAGAGACAAAAGGTTAAAAAAAGAAATTAAAAGTTTATAAAGTAAAAAGTTTAATTTATTGTTGAGGAAAAATTTTTGTTGTAAATTTAGTGATTTAGTGTAGCCAAAGTGTATATGTTTACAAAATCTATAGTAGTGTATAGTAATGTCCTGACACATAATCTTCCTGAGACATTATCTTCTCACTGTAAAGATGGTGAATAGTGGTATTATTCTTATTGCATATATTTATATAGTGTCTTACATTTTAGTATGTGCTTTCACTGGTGCACACAAATTGAAACCTCACAGAAACCCAATTTTACTGAGAATTCTCTTCTAACCCTTAAATGCCAAGGAAATCCACAAGGCAGCCCTTTGCATGAACTTGAAGATAATGTTAAGATGAAATGGTTATATGGTTATTTTCAGAAAATAGTGTGAAATAAGTAGATTGCTCTTCCAGTGTCTATATAATTGAAATCTCTTTGGAAAAATAATATGCAATGAAAGTTAACAAATATTAAAACAATAAACGGGAAGATAAAAAAATAATACATTAATCAAAGCAAAAAGTGTGTAGAAGGGTGTTTTATCAATCCCACTTTCCCTCTAGTATTGAAGCTAAGAAAAGCAGTATTGGACCTGCAAGACATTAGAGAATCTTGTACCAGCACACCCTTCCAGAGGTGCCTACTAAAGAACCAGCTTCGCCCAACCAAGAGATGACTGGGGAAATACCAGCAAGGAGCCAGTGGTGAGCACAAACATATTTAAATGTAGGACTAAAATGAATTTGGAGATAAGGGTAGGAAAATATTGTGCAAATGGTATTATATGCTCTGCTGTTGTAGAATTAACACATCTAACAAAACATGGGGAAAAGGGGAAGAAGATGGATCACAGACAAAAATGTAAAAATTAAAACAATAACACATTTAAAGGAGAACATATTATGTCTTAGTTACTTGAGGGTTGGCAAAAGCTCCTTAAGTCATTGGAAGCAGTAATATAAAATTTTTAAATGATTAATTAAACATCAAATTAAAATGTCTGCTTATCAAAATATACTGTTATAAAAATGAATAAGCAAACCACAAACTAGAAGAAAATATTTGCAAAATGTACATCTGGCAAATTGCTGGTAGCTAGCATATTATAACAAATCAACAAACGAAAAACTCAATAATAAAATTTAATAACCTAATTTTAAAATGGGAAAAATTCTAATACATACTTCATAAAATAAGATATATATACCCAACAAACAAATGAAAAGTGTTCAACATTATTAATCATTAGGGAAATAAAAATTTAAATCACAAGTTACCTCTACACATCTACCAGAATAACTAAAATTTTAAAAGACTGACACCACCAAATGTTGGCAAGGATATGGAAAAACCAGCACTCTTATACATTGTTGGTGTGGATATGAGATGGTACAACAAGTTTGGGAAATGGTCTCAAAATTTCTTATAAGCTAAACATATGTGCTATGACCCATTAATACTATATTCCTAGGTACTGACCAAAGAAAAATAAAAATGTAGTTCACAAAACCACTTTATAAGAATGCTCACAGAAGCTTCATTCATAATAGCACCAAATTGGAAACAGTCTAACTGCCATATATTCTTACAATGAAATACTACTGAGCAATAAATAGGACTAAATTACTAACACAAGCAACTACGTGGATGAATCTCAACATTATGCTAGGCTGGACACTGGTCTGTAATCCCCGTGACTCACTTTGGATCGGTGAGTTGGGAAGACTGGTTGAGGCCAGGAGTTCAACACCAACCTTGGCATCATAACAAGACCTCATCCCTACAAATCTAAAAAAAAAAATACTGGCCAGGCAAGTTGCTGTGCACCATAATCCTAGCTCCTTGGAAAGCTGAAGCGGGAGAATCACTTGAGCCCAGGAGTTCAAAGCTGCAGCGAGCAATGATTGCACCATGTTCCAGCCTGAACAACACAGCAAGGCCCTGTCTCTAAAAAAAAAGTAAAAAGTTATGCTGAGTACAAGCAGCTCTACACAAAAAAGAGTATATAATGTTTGATTTGATTTCTATAAACCTCTAAAGCAATAAAAATTTATGGTAGAAAAAATCAGAAACTTGCCTCTTGGGAAATGGGAATTAAATAGGAATGACCAAGAGGGTACTTTCTGGTAATGCTGTATCTTGTTAGAGGCTCTGGTTACACAGGCATATCCATTCTTCAAAACTAGCAAAAGTATACTTAAAGTCTGGGTACTTTACAGTATGTAAATTTTACATTAAAATACTTTAAACAAGTAATAAATTCTAATTAATGATAGGCATCCTAAAATTTGAGGGTAAAAATGTACTAATGTTAGAAATGTATTCTAATACACAAAAAATGAAGTAGATTAACATATGGATAGAAGGATGGATATGTGGATAACAATATATAAAGCAAGTGCTGGATAGTAACATGCTAATTATACTATCTAGGTGCTGAGTATATAGGTGTTCACTGTAAATTCTTTCAACTTTGCTGTACGTTTGGAAATTTTCATAATAAAATGTTGGAGGAAAAATTGGCAAGAGAATGGAGTAAGTAGAATAAGAACATAAGTTGCATCATGAGCAGAAGGAGAGAGTAAAAGGATATCATTTATGCTGACAAACTGAACTGTAGAAGTGTAAGAGTATAAAGATAAACACTATGAAAGGTAATAGTATTGCCTAAAGTTGGAAAGTCAGGGAGGGATGAGAGAAGAAAGAAGTCACAAGTCAACTTTGTTTTGCTCATAGTATCAAACCACTAGACATTTTCTAAGGAGAGAGGGAATTACCAATATTTATATTATGTATTAATAATTAAAGAACTGAGATCAAACAGAGTTTATATCAATAAATGTAGATAGGCTTAAACTAACTGAAGATTATAACAGATTTCAATGTTATGCTTTATACAAAAGACTTGCCTAAAACCAAGTGATCCAGAAAGGTTAAAAAATAAAAGGTCAGGCAAAGTTGTGCAAGTCAAAAGTAAGCAAAAATAAAGCCAGGGTCAAGGCTTTGATGTCAGACAAGGTAGAGGTCAAGCAAAAAAGCATTAAGCAAGACAAAGAGGATACTGTATAACTGTGTTTCAATTCAGTAGCCGCTAGTCACACGTGACTACAGAACATTAGAAACATGGGTGGAATGTTTCTGGATGGAACCCCACCTGTGCCATAATTAGCCACATTGAAAGTGGTTAATGTGATAAACTACATTTTAAATTTTATTGAGTTAAATTAATTTAAATGGCCCAGAGGAAACTTCATTAACCCAGAAAGTTCTATTGGATAACTCTGCTTTATAATGTTTAAGACTCCAATTCACAATGAATATTCGACAGTTATAAATATCTATCTATGAAATAACATAGCATCTACTTTCAGAAAGTAGAAATGATGAAAAGATGCAAACTCATATAATAAAAGACTTTAAAATCAAATCTCTCCACACAAGACAAAGCAAGTGGAAATAGTGCTCAAAGGCTGAAATTGAAAAGATGTAAGTTGTAGGAAGACATAATGGGCTCATTTTTTACGTCCTTAAAGTATCTCTAAATAGTCTCCTCTCCAAGCACAATTTGCAGCCCTTGAAAATATTTGGTGGGCTGGGCATGGTGGCTCATGCCTGTAATCCCAGCACTTTGGAAGGCTGAGACAGGTGGATCATCTGAGGTCAGGAGTTCAAGACCAGCCTGGCCAACATGGTGAAATCTGTCTCTACTAAAAATACAAAAAAAATAGCCAGCTGTGGTGGCAGGCACCTGTAGTCCCAGCTACTTATGAGGCTGGGGCAGGAGGATCGCTTGAACCTGGGAGGCAGAGGTTGCAGTGAGCCAAGATCGCGCCACCGCACTGCAGTCTGGGTGACAGAGCGAGACTCCATCTCAAAAAAGAAAAGAAAAGATTTTGTGATGGTACTCAATAATTTTTCAGTGTTTATAATGACTATGGGTTGCTGTAAGAGAAGTTATGTGTGTAAATACAACTTCCCTAAAGACACTGGCATCATAAGTGAACTAACCTTGAGAGTTGTGGTAAGAATACAGTTAATGGGAATTTTTGAAGTGTTCTGAATTTTTAGGAAGAGTCATTGCGTACGCATTTCTTTTTTTGCCTTTTAACAGAGAACATTGGTCCCCAAGGAAAAAACCGTCTTGGTCCCACTTCAACTATTCACCCTAATTAAGTCCGTCAATCCCCTGGTCCACTAGTGGAACAATACTTCTGACTCAGCTGACATTTCCTCTGAGGAAAGCTATTTGCAAAACATTTCTTGACACTTCCTGTTGGAAGCCTATAGCCTGGTGACCTGGAGAATTATCTAAATTTTTGGCACGTTAGTGGGAGCCAGGCAGAAGAAGGAAGCATCGTATTAGTCTTCTCTGTCTATTAAAGACCCATCGATAACCCACACGCTTTGCCTTTTCAGCAAGTGCAGGAACAAAGTAAGGCAGAATGGTTCACCAAGGAAACAGGTACAGAACTGGTTGGAACCCCACCAAAGCCACAAAAGCAGCATCTACTTCTCTTCCTGATAATGATTATGTTCCTTACAAATACTGTTCCAACACTGTAAAGCCACAAGGTAGTTTTCTTCAATCAGTAGGTGCTATAGTAACGGTCCCCATCAATTCCAGTTGTCTGTAAGAGTGTATAGGGCCCAGGATTGCTTACAGGAGAAGGCTTCTCACACTCTTATAATGATACGTTCCATGCATCATAAATTAAGGTCTTTATTTCCAAGGGTTTGACAGAGGGGTTTGATGGGTCTGCCTATCAGGTGTTGCAGGTTACCTGTGTAGCCACAAGTAGAGTCTGGCCAACAGAAAACCTGGTCAGGCACGTTCACAGCTAGCTTGTGTTGTAGATGCTGTTTGTTTTCTCCTTTCAACTTACCTATTATAATATTTCCTTTAAAGTTCTATATCTCACTGTTAACCATGTGATCCATAAAGATAGGAGCAACTAGGGCTAGAGCAGAGGCATTCAAAAGAAGCATTGAAAATATCCCCATGGCATGCAAGTACTTGTCCTGTCCATGCTGAAGATCATTAGATGGACTGTCTATCCTTATGTCCAGAAGCTGTATGTTACCATCAGTCAGCTGTGTCATCAATGAGGTTTTCTCAGTTAGTAGATGGTCAGCTTCAAGGTCTTGATAAGCCAGTTTCAGCTGTAGTTAATGATGATGAGGTTGTTCTTGTTGGGTGAGAAATGAAAACACAATATCCATTCTGAGGAGTTTCCTCATGAGCAGTGTATTTGCCAACACCCAGGACACACTATAACT
Organism: Cheracebus regulus; assembly: GCA_963574635.1. Taxonomy (NCBI): domain Eukaryota; kingdom Metazoa; phylum Chordata; class Mammalia; order Primates; family Pitheciidae; genus Cheracebus; species Cheracebus regulus. Next base: position 41,336 of record CAUYQU010104765.1, read on the forward strand.
TGATGATCTCCCTGTGGCATACGTTAGAGGAGAAGGTCACATTTAGAATGTCCTTGGCTTGACTGCCAAAGTGGTGTGAAATCTCAGAAGTGGTGGGTCTCATGACACAAATATGCCATCTGGGAGGATGATCGTATCAATTGAGTAGGTGTGAACCCTCAGGGTCATGTTGTCTAAAATGCTATAGACAACATGTGGGCATCAGGAGATCTGCAGTTCTGCATAAGACAGTCTTTCTGGAGGAATTTTTGTTCACTCACATAGGGTATGGACTGAGAGACTGCTTCACCAGGGAAACTGAAGCTGTTTTGCTTAAGGAAACAAAGCAAAAGCCTAAGCTATTTTGCTATTCAAGTCTTTGTGACAAGAGCAAGTAAGCAGTCTGCATACAGATGCTCCTTGACTTACAGTGGAGTTATGTCTCAATAAACCCATCACTTGAGTGGAAAATATTGTTAAGTCAAAAATGCCTTTAATATACCTAACCTACTGAACATCATAGCTTAGCCCAGCCTACCTCAGACGTGCTCAGAAAACTTACATTAGCTTATGGCTGGGCAAAATCATTTAACACAAAGCCTATTTTATAACAAAATGTTGCATGTCTTATGTCATTTATTAAATACTATGGTAAAAAGCAGAATGGAGGTATGAGGTATGATTACTGAATGTGTATTACCTTCATACCATTGTAAAGTTGAACCATTATAAATTAGAGACTATCTGTATACTGGTAAAGTATGCATCAAAAAAGTATCAAGTGCAACTTGAGGCTAAAAGAAGCCTCATACACCCAGTCTGAAGGATGAATTCGCCTTGGTAATGCTGGTTGAATGGGCCCACTGGAGGGAGGCCCTATTTGGATTTACTATATTTACTATAGTCCCTGTTTGGGTGTATTCCTTCTCCCAAAGGGGCTACTTCATTGACTTCACTAGTGAAGCTCACCAGAGTCAATGTGCAGGGTATAAAGAATTCCATTTTACCCTCTGTGTCCAATTCTCTGGGATATAGCCTGTCTTATTCCCCTTTCTGTCAGTCCTGTGCAGAGCAGGTTGTGCTCTGGAATTCATGATGTGATTCAAGGTCAGGTTAGTCTTGCTCAAAGTCACAGAGCATGAGACTGGCCAATATACAGTAGAGGTCTCAAAACCAGAGCCTACACAAATGGCCTCAAACTCATCTGCCAATCTGAGTGGCTAGATAAAGAAACCTCGAGTGCCAATTTTTTTGTTCATTCAAGAAATACTCCCTGATAGTCATGTATATGCTGGGCACTGTTCAAGAAGTTCACTTCTTAAATGAAGTGAATTCTGAACTCCTTGAATGGTGCCCAGCATATACTATGAAAGAAAAAAAAAATACTTGTCCTTTGTAAGATCTGCATTTGGCAAGGATCTGACAATGACCAAGAAATACAGAAGTAGGCAGTGGAAAGCAAGCTGTGAAGTGTGCCAGAATCAGAGCAGGCACCTGCAGCAGGTTGACATACCAGCTTGCTGGGCATGATGAGTGTATTTATGGAGCCTAAAGTTGGACAACAAAGCCATTCACCTTAGAGCTTATCTTTGTCCAGATTTTTCCATTTGTACAACAGGAATAATGATATCTGTTTTCAGATGCTCTGAATTCCAGGTATGAAAAATGAGCCCTGATCTGAATGCAAAATTGTTCTCATTCCAGCATGAAAGTTCTCTGGGCTTTTTGATCTTGTCACATTTCAAAAGCTGTGTGCTCCTGTAGGGTGACCCCCTGTGCTCCAATCAGGAGATCCACCATTCTGATTGAGCTCTGCCACCAGACGTGTAACCTAAGGCGAGTTGCTTAATCTCCTGAAACCTGTCTCTTCACCTGTAAAATGACTGAGCTGGATCAGGTGATCTTTAAGCTTAAATTTTTTTCTTGATGTCCTGTACAATTCAAAGAAAGGTCATCTCCTAAACCAGTCTCACCAATATAAATGCTACTCATAGAAAAATTTCCTTGTGGTGGTGTATGACTAGAACTAATATTTATTCATTTAATACAAATAACATTTTTATTCTTGTTCATTGACTAAAAATATATTTTTCCTAATTCTCACTTTTTTTTCCTGTGTCTTTAACTTGCAAAGTTTTTAAACACCTGCAGCCATCATTTTATAGCAATTTGGTTGCTCTTAAGAGTTTTTTTTTTCTTACTCCAAATCAATGTTCTTGATGTTGCTCATGTGATTATGATGACATATTAATAATACAGAGTAGCTAACATTTATCGAGTATTTACTGTAGCCAGACACAAAACATCTCATGTGATTGTAGCCAGGCACAAAACATCTCAGCAACTCCAAGAGATGTAAGATTATCATCCTTATCTTAGAAGAGGAGAAACAGATACATTGAGGGATAAAGAGTTTCCCAAAGTTACACAGCTAGTGAGAGCTGCACTGGTATTGTCTAACTCCAGAGTCCAGACTCATGGCTTCTGTTTCAAATTAGCTCAGCTGGTACAGAGATGCAATGGAGAGGAGGGGAGGAGAGAAAGGGAGGGAAGAATTGAGGGGGAAAAAAGAAGAGAACATTAAATTGAGAGAAAAAATTATTATATTCTATTTTTAAATAATTACAACTCTAAATAATTGTATTTAGTCCCATGGAAGCAAACAGTATTACAATTTAGAGTGTCTGCTTTATTGAAAACTAGAGACTAATGAGAAAAACAATGCTTCTTAGTTGAGCTATTACACTATTATTATCTGGGCCTATTTAGGAAGTTACAGAATAGAGGCAGCTCTCCAACTTTTATTCTGAAATCAGATCCTGGGGCCTATGGCAAGAGTAGGGCAGACAGCATATGGCCCAAGGTCAAAGACTGCCCAGGGCTAACCCAAAAGTCTGCCTCAACAGAGGTAAAAACTAATTCACAAATTCCATAACGATAAACGGCGACTGTGAGCACGTGACTGACCCATTCTATTTTCAAGTAAGGTCAAGTCAGAAAGCTGAATCTAGGACAGCGAAGAGCCAGTAATATTCTTGGCTGGAAAGCCTGCCATTCATCAACAGAATCACATGTCTACACAGCTCTCCGGCTTACCTAAATTCATGACCATTTTGGGAAAGGTATGATGTCTTGCTAACGCCTCAGCTTTGCTCATCAAATTCTGGTGCCCACACCAGGATTTTCAGGCAGTTGTTCCTCTGGAGAGGTAACATTTGTTCTGTAGGAGACGGCCTTTAGCACCAGCACAGCTGTTGTCAAGAGGTCTTTGCACTCAATCACATCTATTGACAATCTGCAACCTGCGAGGTCATGGACTGAATGCTTCATCAAGGTTATTTATGAGTCACTATGACTTCAGGGTTTTTTGTTTCATGCAAAGATCAGAAGTACAAAAATAGCTTTAGTTAATCAGAAAGAGCTAGAAAATAACTGTTACAAATGCTTCCTGTAGTTAGGGTTTCCAGTACCCTTTTCTTCAATTAATTATATAAGTACACTCAATTTCAAGGATCTTATTTTCCCTCAAATCATTCATGAGGTTAGAAGGGAGTAGAGAAGCCTTCATGAGCAATGACATTGATGTTCCACAAAAGCTTCTGAAACATGTACATCTAGTAGACACCAGTCTGCACCTCATTTTTAAAGACTTGTTTACCTAAAATAAGACAGGAATTTTTTCAATCAAAGCTATGGGGAGTTGTTGCTGTTGTTGTTGTTAAAATATCTTTTTTTAACCACCCTAACCATTTTTAAGTATATTGTACAGGGCACACTGTTGCACAAAGACTCCAAAAATTTTCATATTGCACACCTGAAACTGTATACCCATTAAACAGTAATTTTTCTTTTTTCCCTCCTTCTAACCTCTGGTAACCACTATTGTACTTTCTGTTTCTAAGAGTTGGACTACTTTACATTCCTCATATAAACAGAATCATGCAGCATTTGTCTTTTTGCAACTGGCTTATTTCACTTAGCAAAACATCCTCAAGGTTCATCCATGTTGTAGCAATGGCAGGATTTGCTTCTTTTTGAAAGCTGAATAATATTCCATTGTATGTATATACCACATGTCATTTATTCATTCACCTGTTGATGGATATTTGCTTCCACCTCCTGGTTATTGTTAATAACACTGCAATGAACATAGATATGCAAATAAATTTTTTAGATACTGTTTTCAATTCTTTTGGATATATACCTGGAAGTGGGATTGCTAGATCACATGGTAATTCTATATAGAATTTTTGAGGAATCTCCATACTATTTTCTATAGCTGCTGCACCATCTGATATTTGCACCAGCAATGCACAGAGTTCCAATTTTCCCATATCCTTGCCAACACTTGTTATTTTCTGTGTTTTTTAAAATAGTGGCCATCTTAGTGAGTGAGGTATATTTTTTCACTGTCTTTTATAAAGAGCAAAATCATAACCAAGCAAACAATTTCAAGTAATTCAATTAAATGTTCTATCAAATCAATCATCTAACACTATTGCCTTTCTGGCACTAATTTATTCTTTGTTTTATGCAAAAATTAGTCAATATAGACAGAACTTCTGATGCAGCAATTCAACCTTTAGGTATACGTTCAACATAAATGAGTATTTATGTTCACCAAAAGACATATATAAGAATGTTCACAGAGCTTACTCACAATAGCCCAAAACCAGAGACTACCAAAGTCCAGAGACAGTACAACAGATAAACAAATTGAAGTATATTTACATAATGGAATACTAAACAGCAGTGAAAAAAAAGAACTTCTGCTATATGTGGCAACTTGGATAAATTTTATGTACATAACTTTGAGTAGGCCAGGCCATATGCAGTGGCACAGACCTTTAATCCCAGTACTTTGGGAGGCCAAGGTGGGTGGATGGCTTAAGTCCAGGAGTTTGAGACTAGCCTGGGCAACAAGGCGAAACTTTGTCTCTACCAAAATATACACACAAAAAATTAGCTGGGTGTGGTGACACATGTCTCTAGTTTCAGATGCTCGGGAGACTAAGGAGGGAGGAGCACTTCGGCCTGAGCGGCCGAGGCTGCAGTGAGCCATGATCACGCCACTGCACTTCATGAGTGACAGAGTGAGACTTTGTCTCAAAAATATATAAATTGAGTAAAAGAAGCCAGATACATGGAAACAGAGCAGATCAAAACTCCCGTGCTGATCAGGAGCAGGATCATGCCTGTGAATAGCCACTGTACTCCAGCCTGGGCAACACAGTGAGACCCCATCTCTTAAAAAAAAAAAAAAAGAGGAAGAAGCCAGATACAATGGGGACAACAGATGCTGAAGAGGATGTGGAGAAATAGGAACACTTTTACACTGTTGGTCAGAGTATAAATTAGTTCAACCATTGTGCAAGACAATGTGGGGATTCCTCAAGGATCAAGAAATAGAAATACCATTTGACCCAGCAATCCCATTACTGGGTATATACCCAAAGGATTATAAATCATTCTATTATAAAGACACATGCACATGTATGTTCACTGTGGCACTGTTTACAATAGCAGACTTGGAACCAACCCAAATGCTCATCAATGACAGACTGGATAAAGAAAATGTGGCACATATACACCATGGAATACTCTGCAACCATAAAAAAACAATGAGTTCGTGTCCTTTGCAGGGACATGGATGCAGCTGGAACCCATCATTCTCAGCAAACTGACACAAGAACAGAAAACCAAACACTACATGTTCTCACTCATAAGTGGATACTGAACAATGAGAACACATGGACACAGGGAGGGGAACATCACACATTGGGACCTGTTGGCAGGGGGCTAGGGGAGGGACGGCACAGGGTGGGGGGATTGGGGAAGGATTACATTAAGAGAAATACCTAATGTTGGTGATGGGGGGATGGAGGTAGCAAACCACCATGGCATGTGTATACCTATGTAACAATCCTGCACGATCTGCACATGTACCCCAGAACTTAAAGTATAATGATTTTAAAAAATAAGAGGAAGAAGCCAGATATAAAAGAATACAATTATCTCTTGGTACCTGTACATGATTGGTGATTGGTTCCAGGACTTTCCCTGATACTAAAATCTGAGAATGCTCAAGTCCCTCATCTGAAATGGCATAGTGTTTGCATATGCACACCCTCTCAGTACAATTTAAATCATCTCTGGATTACTTATAATACTTACTACAATGTAAATGCTATGTGAATAGTTGTTAGACTGTCTTTTTTAGTGAATAATGACAAGGAAAAAAATCTGTACACGTTCAGTACCAATGCAATTTTTTTCAAATATTTTTAGTCTGTGATTGACTGCATCCATGAATGTGTAACCCATGTATACAAAAGGTCAACAATACATACTATATGATTTCATTTTTAAAATTCAAAAACAGGCAAAACTATGGCGATAGAGCTCAATATGATTTCCATTGGTGGGGTACTGACGAGTAGAGAGCAGAAGGAATTATTTGGAATGCTGTAAATATGTTATACCTTGATTAGGATAGTAGTTGCATGAGTATACACATAAATAAAAACTCATTAAGCTACATAGTATATTTGAATCTGTACATTTTCTTTTATATAACTATCAAAAAAGTAAAAGATGAAAGAGTAGTCTTAGCAAGAAGACCTATTTTGCCTTGATAAAATATCCTCCTCTTTGTTTTTTTTAAAATAAACAAATATCTTTTAAAATCTACTAATAAGTGAATCTGGGGAATGTTGGAGAGGAAAAAAAATTCCAAACTTAGTATCGAAGTGAACTTTTAAAAATGGCAGAGAAGTCTGGCGTGGTGGCTCACTCCTGTAATCCCAAGCACTTTGGGAGGCCAAAGCTGGCAGATCACCTAAGGTCGGAAGTTCGAGACCAGACTGACCAACATGAAGAAACCCCGTCTCTAAGAAAAATACAAAATTTGCCAGGCGTGATGTCACATGCCTATAATTCCAGCTACTTCGGAGGCTGAGGCGAGAGAATCACTTGAACCCAGGAGGCAGTGGTTGCAGTGAGACGAGACTGTGCCATTGCACTCCAGCCTGGGCAACAAGAGCAAAACTCCATCTCAAAAAAAAAAAAAAAAAAAGAGCAGAGAAATGGAAGAATGGAGACAAAATAAGCTGTATTTACCCTGCAGCTAAGCCACTCCCTATAAGTAAATTAGAAAAGTAAGTTACCTTGGAGGGTACTCATAGACATCTAATTTACTATGATGTCCTCAGCACTTGAATGTGTTAATTTTTAAATGCTAAACGTTATCACTCAATTGTCATTCACAACAATTAATTGGGTGTGCTCTTTGAGCTTAGCTTTGTTTGTATGCAGTTGTTGCCTTGCATTGTTAGGCATAGAGTTACATTTGTTTGTGTTCATTCCTATCGCAACAAAGCAATCCAATGATGGAAATAGAGGACTGAAAATCAAGCCATCCCTGAAAGATTAGTGTTGTACATAACTCAGTTCTAAATAGGGTTCTGTCAATTCTTCAATATTAAAAGGAAGCACTGCCTCATGAAGTCATCCTGATTTATAGCCAGGGCCCTTTATTAGCAATTATAACATGGCTGTGTCTAGATTTTGATATATAAAAGTAAACCATATAATAAATCCTAGTTTTAATTAGCCTGTGTTTTCCATTGTAAGAGGCTTTGGCTAGCAGTACCTATTCTGGGATAGACAATTAGGTGGTACTGGATTCCTCCAGGATTAGAAAATATATACAATTAAAGACAAACTTCTCTTTGTGTGCTGAAACACATGAAAATAGTTACATTTCCTACCACTGCCTAGCCCAACCACTGTCATCTCTCACCTGCACAATTATAAGAACCTTTCGCCTAGTGCACCCGATTCGCCTCTTGCCTTTACTGTATTTTCTGCACAGCAACAACAGTTCCCTTAAAACCTCAATTCCATCATAACCCTTCATTGCGCAAGGTCTTTCGAAGGCTTCCCATCTCCCCAAAAGAAAATCCAAGGACCTTACAATAAATTAAAAGGTCCTATATTCTCTGTCTTTATTAGCCTCTCTCCACTCCAGCCAGCTGGCCCTTTCCTGATCCTAAACATATCTCCCTGAAGGTCTTTACCCCACCCACCCCCACCCTCCCTCACAACCCCCTTCCCATTCCCATAGCTCCTAGATAACTGTATGGCTTGCTCCTGCCTTGCCTTCTTGACTGAGTTCAACTCTCACCTCATTTGAAAAGCCTTCTTAACCCCCTAAAATAGTCCCTTCAAACAATCTCTATTTCCTCACCTTGCTTTGTTTTTCCTCGTAGCACTCGTCAGCACTGGGTGTGTTTGAAATGTATGTGCTTATTTGTTTACTGTCCATGTTTCTCCTCTAGAATGTGAGCTACCCCTACTGGAGAGTAAGGACTTTGTTTCGTTAACTGTTGTATTCCCGCAGTCTAGTACAGTGCCTGGCATATGGTAGACATTCAATTAATACCTGCTGAATAATTATATAATGAATGATAATGAATATTTATAGATCATGCAATCTGGATGCATTTTAAAGTTGGAAATTTGAAAATCATTTCTAAGCTATATATTGCATGAGCCATTATATGTCAACAAATGTATGCACAAACAGATTGACGTTTATAACACTGAAAAAAAGTTTCACCTTTCAACCTTGAGCCTCAAACTTCAACGTTCATCCTGGCAACATGATATATAGAGAGAATAAAGCTTTAGGATCTGTCAATGTTATGATTTTTGGCCATGAGACTCAGTGTGTAGCAGCAAATAGCTGTATCAGGGTTACAGAGCTGTAGTCGTTGTTCAGATTTAGCAAGATGTTCCCTGTAATTCCTGGATATATACCATCTGGTGCAGGAATACTGTAACTTCCACTTCCCCGCTATTCAAGAGAAATATACCGACATACATTGCTCTGCAACAAGAGTCAGCAAACTATGGCATGCATACCACATCCAGCTCAGCAGGCTATTTTTGTACAGTCTGAAAGTTAACAATAATTTTTACATTTTAGAGGGATAAAAACAAAACGAAACAAAAAAATGAAATGTGATAGAGAATATGTGGCTTAAAAGCTTAAAAGATTTACTATCCGGCCCTTTAAGGAAAAGTTTGCTGACTGCTGCTCTACAAATTAGGCTGGTGAACGTGACTTTAAGAAAGAAAAAGTGTTTTGAAAATGAATACCTGGAACAGAGAGGGTGTTGAAAAACATAGTTTGGCTTTCTGAATCAGTCCATATCACAAGGGCAATGGGTTTGCTAACCCAGGATAGAATGAATAAACTTTTGCAAAGACAGGGAAATGATACTGGCAAGAAAAGCATAAGCCTCTCTGTAAACTTTGAATCCTGAGTTTCAAAAAGGGAAAATCTAAATAAAACTAATTTTAAAACTAATGTAAGGCAGAACACAAATGAGAAGAGAAGAATAAGCACAGTGGCATTGGGGCCAAGTTACTCTTTGTGGCAGGAACCCCAAGATGTCCATCAGTAATTATTCTCCCTAGCTTTTAATAATGGAGCTTCTTAATTAAAGCTTGGAAGAAGACTGTCCATCTAAAGACAACATTCCCAGTCTCCCATGCAGCTAGACATGGCCATATTCCAGCAAGCAGAATGTGAACAAAAAAGATGTGCCCCTTGTCCATGAGACTAACTTCTGGATAAGATGAAACTGCCTGTGTTTCCCTTTGCCCCTCCATCTTCCCATTGGCTGGGAGACGGAAGACGCAGATTGAGGTTGCAGTCACCCTATCAGCCTTGAACTGCTTAGCTTGGTAATGTTTTGCAAGAGCCAAATTAGCTCCTGTTTCATTTAAACCATTACCTTTGGTGTGGTCTCTGTGACATCAACTTACACTGAAACTCAAGACAATGATATTGCTTATGACATTAGGTTTATATACCTCAATGCCAAAATTTTTTTAAACATAAGATAGAGTGACTTTAAAATTTTAACAAAAGATACAAGACATTTCTTAGTTATCACCAAGATAGTATAGAATTATACTTATGCATTAGCTCAGAAGATCTGTAAAAATACTGTTATATTTTCTTCAGGAAATGTTAAGGTTTTCACAAGGAGATATCAGCTAACACCTGTTAGGGCAGCTATTATCAAAAAGACAAGAGATAAAAAGTGTTGGTGAGAGTGTGGAGAAAAGGAAGCCTTTGTACACTGCTGACGGGAATGTAAATTGATACAGTCCTTACGGAAAACAGTGTGAAGATTCCTCAAAAAATTAAAATCAAAACTACAATATGATCCAGCAATCTTACTTCTGGGTACATATATGAAGAATATATATATATATTTAAGAGGCTGGGCCTTGCTCTGTCAAGCAAGGCTGGAATGCAGTGGTGTGATCAGAGCTCACTGCAGCCTGTAACTTCTGAGCTCAAGCGATCTTCCCACCTCACCTTCCTGAGTAGCTGGCAGGTGTATGCCACCATGCCCAGCTAATTTTTTTTTTTAATTTTGTTTGTAAAGACAGGATCTCAGTATGTTGCTCAGACTGGTCTCGAACTCCTGGCCTCAAGCGATCCTGCCTCAGCCTCCCAAAGTGCTGGGCTTAGAGGCATGAGCCACTGCACCCGGCCCAAAACCATAGGTTTAAAAGAACTCTGCACTATCATGTTCACTGTAGCATTATTTACAATAGCCAAGATATGGAAACAACATAAGTGACCACTGGCAAATCAATGGATAAAGAAAATGTGGTAGGTACACACATGCACACACATAATAGAATATTATTCAATCATAAAAAGAAGTAAATTCTGCCATTTGCAACAACATGGATAAACCTGGAGGACACTATGTTAAGTGAAATAAGCCAGACACAGAAAGACAATTACTTGATGTTCTCAGTTACATATGCAAACTAAAACAGTTGAACTCATAGAAGCAGAGAGTATAATGGTGGCTGCCAGGGGCTGAGAGATGGAAAAAATGGGGAGATATTGGTCAAAGTATACAAACTGTCAGTGATAAGGTGAATAAGTACTGGGGATCTAATGTAAAGCATAGTGATTATAGTTTACAATGTTGTATTGTCTACTTGAAATTTGCTAACAGAGAAGATTTTAAGTGTCCTCACCACACACACACACACACACACACACACACACACACACACACACACACACACACACAAATGGTAACTGTGTGGTGATAGATGTGTTAATTAATTGAATTGTGGTAATCATCACATAATGTACACCTATATCAGATCATTACACTGTACACTTGAATATATAATTTGTATTGTCAACCATACCTCAATAAAGATGGTGGAGACAGAAATGTTATGTTTTTAATTTTAAAACTTTTATTAACCATAAATTCATTTTTGTGCAAGAAGGAATTCACATTTTTTCTTGTTCCAGAAAGCTACCCTGTTGCCCAAACGTCATTTCTTCAATAACTTAGCTTCTCCCCACTGATTCAAAGAGCTACCTTTTATTATCCACATATATGCATTCCTTCTTTAGCTCCACAAACACTGAGTGAGTTACTGCTGTGCCACGTGCTGTGCTAGATGCCGAAGGGACAATGATGAGTAGAGCATGGTCCCAGCCATGGTGGCATATAGCATACAGAAGAGGGGACCATAATAAGCAGACAGATAAGTATTGTAACTTGCAAAGTGCTACGAAGGAAACAAATGATTGCAGAGAGAGAATAATGAAGTAGCGATGTGGGGCAGTTTCCTCTTACAGACTGCTTGAAGGAAGTTCCATTGAATGGGAGCTGGAGCTCAAATAATAAGATTGAGCCAGCCTGGGAAAGAGCCAGGGACAAGCGCTCCACATGGAAGGAGGAGCTCATGCAAACACTCTGTGGGGGAAAAGAACCTGGCTTTGTGGAGGAAGGAAACTGGCCAGCGTGGCTGACACAGGCTGAGCGTGGAGAGGCATGCTTTGAGTGAGGTTAGCGGGAGTAGCGGGTCTGGCCACTCAGTGCAGGAATATGGATTGAATTCCAAGTGCAAGGAAAACCATTGAAAGCTTTTAAGCCAAAGGTTTATATATAACCCTATTATGTTTTTAGGCAATGACTCTGGATGTCTTGGGGAGAAAGGCTAGAAAGGGGTTAATAAAAGAAATAGGAGACTATAATTTTTAAAATTGGGAAATTATTGCAGTAAATCTGGGGAAACAAAACTTTCATATACCTTAGAATTTATTTCTCATCTCTACTCTGTTCCATTGATCTTGTTTTTTATTCTCGCACCAGTTTTGTATAGCTTCATAATACATTTTGATTTGTGGTCGAGCAAGTTTTCTCATATCCTTCAACTCAGAATTTCCTCAATATTCCTGCATGTTTATTCTTCCATTTGATCTTTGGGCTGATATGGTCAAGTTCCACAAGTAATCCTGACGAGATTTTGATTGAGATTGCCTGAACTTTACAAGTTACTTTAGGGAGAATTAGCATCTTGATAGTAAAGTCTTCCTGTCACCCAAAACCAAGGCATGTTTCTCTATACATTTATTTCTGCCTTCTCGTCTTCCTTTCTGACCTTCTGTAAACTCATTTTTATACTAAAATGGGTGTGTGTGACCTGTACATTTCTTTTGAAGTTTATTTCTTCATAATTTGGGGGCTGGGGGAGGTTGTCCTTTTGTGTGTGTGTGTGACGGAGTCTCACTCTGTCGCCCAGGCTGGAGTGTAGTGGTGCGATCTCAGCTCACTGCAACCTCCACCTCCTGGGTTCAAGCAATTCTCCTGCCTCAGCCTCCTGAGTAGCTGGGCCTACAGGCACACGCCACCATGCCTAGGTTATTTTTTTGTATTTTTAGAAGAGACGGGGTTTCACCATGTTAGCCAGGATGGTCTCAATTTCCTGACCTCATGATCCACCCACCTCGGCCTCCCAAAGTGTTGGGATTACAGGCGTGAGCCACTGCGCCCAGCATTTTATTTCGTTTTGTTTTTTTAGACAGAGTCTTGCTCTGTGGCTCAGGCTGCAGTTCAGTGGCACTGCAAGCTCTGCCTCCCGGGTTCAAGGGATTCTCCTGCCTCAGCCTCCCAAATAGCTCTCAGCCTCCCGAGTAGCTGGGATTACAGGCATGCACCTAGCTAATTTTTTTTTTATTTTTGTATTTTTAGTAGAGAGGGGGTTTCACCATGTTGGCCAGGATTATCTGGTCTCGAATTCCTGATCTCAAGTGATCCACCCGCCTCAGTCTCCCAAAGTACTGGGTTTATGTGCATGAACCACCATGCCTGGATTCTTTCTTTCTTTTTTTTATTTCTTGATAACTTTTATTATTGTTGTTGTTGTAATTGGGAGTTTTATTATAGTTTCTAATAAAACTTTTGTCATATTTCCACATATTTGTGATGGAAAGGGACAAAGGTAATGGAAAGAAATGACTTGACTACATTTTTTCCCCCTGATCCATCAGTCTCACTTCTGGGTTATAGTTTTCAAAATTAAAAATCAGAGTTTGCAGCCTTTGTCATCTGGTTCTACCATGACAGCTTCTCATAAAGCAAAAGAAGCCTCCTGTGTCCTGACCCATCTGAGGAGAGCTTACAGGGGTAAGAGGAAGTGTGGGGAGAAAAAAATCAATTAATATCTCAAAATGTCATCCTACTGTATTATACATAGATTATACATATTTACATTAAACCCAAAATGTTAAATGGGACTTTTTATGGGCTTATATTCTGTGACTCCCAAAGACAAAAGTTCACACATTCCAAGAGGTGAAAAGCTTATTTTGGGACTTGTTACAATGTAAAACACACACACACACACACACACTCCAATATGCAAAATACAATCCTGTGAGGGAAACATAAACTATTTTATTTTATTCTCAGTACTCTTCTGTGTTTTCCAAATATTAGCTAATAAACCAATTTTATTTTTATAGTCAGAAAAAAAAAACTAAATAGCAAGCCTAAGAGAGTTTCAAATAAATCTCAGAAAAGAGGAGGAAGATTTCATGCTTAGATATTCTCAAAGAGCACGTGGTTTCAAAGTAATGCCTGCATCTAACAACTGAAACCTGACCATAAGATCCCCTGTAATTCCAAAAGGCTAAAGGACAGAAATAGAGGAAAGAAAGAGAAGAAGATGAAAAGGGGGAGAAAGAAAAGCATAAAGAACTCAGTGTGACTCCACACAGAACTCTTTGATGACAGGGAGAAGCCAGGCCTGTCAGGCTACTTTGCTGTCCCTTGTTCTTCAGTAAGTGGAATCATTTTCAAAATGGAACACATGGCCTTCAACAGGCAAGGAGGAGGTAATAGGCTGAATGAGTTGATCTCAGGCTCAAATGACCAGAGTGCAGAAGAAACCTGTCAATGTCATATCAAAGCCACTTCAGGTAAGAGTTACAAGATCATAGACAATGGGAGGAATGTCTCAGGCCGCAGACAGACATGCAGGCCTGAACTTCAAAGAAGGGAACAAAACATGGTACAGAAACAACAGACAGATGAGCTTGATATTAATTCCAGAAAAAAAAAATCTAGTTTGGATTATTAAACATTGGCCTTAATCCTTTAAAAGTACTAGTAATTCAGTTTTTTAAATCCCTGAAAGAAGTAACTCTGGCTTTCTTTCTACTCATTAAATGAGCACTAGTTGGTATAAGCATGTGATATTCCTTAAGAAAGAGTTTCACTCTGCTCAAATGAGATTTGTAACAGAACAATGTTGGAGAGGCTGAAAGCACAAGCCATTCCAGCCCCCAGAAATATCAATGTAGCAACCAGATTTCTTCAATGGCTATTAATTCATTGCCAGGCACTGTGCTGGGGTTCTGATGACTAAGGACTAAGGAAATGTCCTGACTCTCAGGACATTCCAGAAGGGAGATAGATGGTAAGTGCTATTATAGCCATGATGGCACTCAGAGACTGGCATATCTGGAACAACATAAAAATGACATGTTATTTCTCCAGGCCATTGGGAAAAGACCTTTAAGTACTTACCATTTGAGGAGGTTGCCCTGGCAGGAAAGCTTTGTCTTTCTCTAGGTGAAGGTAAGCAGAAGCTGAATGGCATTCTTCCTGGGATACTCCAGGTCCCATTGGGTGCAAGCCTGGACTGAATGGCTCTGAAGCCTCCTCTTACGTCTCTAAATACCATACTTCTGTAAGATAAGTCAAGACTAGGAGAGCCCAGAAGAGGTTTCTGGATGGAAGTGAGACTTGATTTGCACCCAAAATGAGGACAGAATTTCAGTAAGTAGAAAGTAGAAAGCAGCAAATGTGATCGAGTTTCTTCTCACCAAATATATGCCACATAAGTTAGATTCTCTTCAGAGGTTAAGTGAGATTCCAATGTCTCTAACAAATCCATGTCATGCTTAAACTAACCAGAGTGGATTCTGAAATTTCCACTTCTGAAATTTGTGTATTGCATTGACTTACTGAAGATCTATGGATCAGTTGGGTCACACTGTGACTTTGCCTTCTTACTCATCAGGCCTACTATGTGTCATGAAAGACGCTATGGAGGCCTTAATAATTGCGACATTTTTTTTAATGTCATGGGTACAGAATTTATGAAATGTTTACACTGTCTCTCAGTACAGTGGATTCTCATTCGTTCACTCCTCCTACCTAAATGTACCACGTAGTTCTCCAATGTATTCCTTACCAGGTGGGCAATTCTGCTAACAGGCAAAAATGGATAGAGCAAGACGCTACCAGAGGACACATCTCCTTTCTCTGAAGCAATACAGAAAAATAAAAACATAACACATAACACATTCATTCTCTTCTCCCTTTCTTCTCAAAACTTCTCTCTTATACAAAAGCTATTTCACCCAACAGGAATTAAAAAAAATAGTAAGAAAAATGCATACCTAAATACTGTACATTTACACATTCATTAATGATGACAAATAACAACTTTAAAAGAAAATAGAACCAATAAATAATTCATCTGGTCTACCTACACAATGCTGAACAACCAGTTTGCTGTCTTCACCAAATTAGCTGGTTATTTATATATGACATCATGTCAACCCAATATTGGTGCAAAGTGGTCTATTTGAAAGGACTACAAATTAATGGGACTTAGAGCCTTTAAATGACTTAAAAATAATCTAAATACTCAAATAATTATTTCCATATTCACAAATGCAAAGCCTAGAGAATTTCTAATCTAGCATACTACTGGCATATTTTTACATTTCATGTCTCCAAAGTATTCAGGCCCAATTGATATCATTTAACAGAAGATTGTGATATATTTGAATAAGATTAGACAAACATACACTCAGCTCTTTAGTGAGGAATTGTTACTTCCATTTAAAGAAAACTACGTATTACATAATTAATTTATAAGAAACCAATTTAGTGCCTTTTAGGCGACCATTTGTATCAAGGTTCCCTTTCTCTAAAGGGCAACTTGTAAAACTCAATAGTGCCCCATTGTGGAACTATGAGACAACTGACAGCTAATCCAGGCTTTGCTATTTTTTCTTCTGTTTTGTTTTATTTATAAGATAAACTTTCTCTAATTTAGAAACTATAAGTTCCCTCGGATGTTAACAAAAACAAAGAACCAATCATGTCCGTGAATGTATACATATAGAAGAATATATATTTCTTAGAAACAAAATGCTTTTACTATCTCCTAACTTGTTACTTTGATGACTGTTCCAAAGAGTAAAGAGAAAATAAAGGCTACTTGTCAAAAGTGCTGCCTTATTTTTCCACATATCGTGCCCCAAAGGTAAGTACATTAAAAACCATAAAAAGAATATTGGCAATATCACAGAAAAATCTCTTCTTCTAAGGGTGAAGGAGGAAAACAGTTATAAAATATAATGGCATCCTATTTTCAAGCTTCATCTCATGATTGAAACAATTAAATTTTAAGAGAACTGTGTATATCATAATTCATATGCTTATTTTTTCTTCCTGTTGTGGAATACATATTCTACAAGTCTAAAATGGAGCAAAATCTTGAGTCCATGCTTAAAGATTGTTCCTGATATTTCAGACCCTGCTGACAAAAAGCACCTTATTTGCACCTAGCTGGCTGTTGCATGGTTCTAATTAATATTTTCCTCTCCATATTAAAGCTAGAACTTCCTTGTTTATTCCCCAACTCCCTCATTGCCCCAGTGTTCCTGAGTCTTCTCTTTTTTAGGCAAATCATCTCCAGAACCTTAACCACTTTTTCATAAGACATGGTTTTGTCTGCTTCTCCCCTTGTTGCAATCTACAGGACTACTTTTGTGGAGGACACCACCACCGAGCTTAAACTAAAACTTAAAAGTAAAATCATATGAAAGAAGAAAAACAGGACTATCTAGCCAGATGAGTTTCTAAATCAATGAACATAGTGTCAAAAAAGATGAGTTTCTGTTAAAATGTTACACCATCCATCATTGAAGAAGTTCAAGTCAGCAGAAACCCAGAGCAAAAGATTTCAAGAGTAGTGGTAGTCTCAACAGAACAATAATAATGATACTTTTTTACAAGTTATAAATGATACTTACAGATATTAAAAGGCAAAAAAAAGAAAAACATTATAAATGAAATGGCACTAACTCATTTTAAAGAATAAATAATGATGGTAAAACAAGATGCACTATGATATGTGATGAATATACAATGTTTGTAAACACTCAAGAGAAACCAAAAGCATAGATCGAGCAGTAGATGCTGCAAAGCAAAGAATCTTTTTTTTTTTTGTTGCAGTTTCATTTTGTCACCTAGGCTGGAGTGCAGTGGTGCGACCTCAGCTCAAGGCAACCTCCGCCTCCTGGGTTCAAGTGATTCTCTTGCCTCAGCCTCCCAAGTAGCTGGGACTACAGGCACCCGCCACCATGCCTGGCTAATTTTTGTATTTTTAGGTAGAGATGTGGTTTCACCATATTGTCCAGGCTGGTCTTGAAATTTTGACCTTGTGATCCGCCCACCTCGGCCTTCCAAAGTGCTGGGATTACAGACGTGAGTGATCACACCCGGCCCGCAAAGAATCTTTTCAGCAACTTAAAAGAAAATAGAACCAATAAATAGTTCATCTGGTCTACCTTCACAATGCTGAACAACCAGTTTGCTGTCTTCACCAAATTAGCTGGTTGTTCATAGATGACATCATCTCCACCCAATGTTAGTGCAGAGGCACTGGCTGGCATTACAAAGACAAAGTGCTCTTAAAGTAGTCAAATAGATGACAATGCTTTAAAGAAGATGATTTAAAAAAAATAGGAGCCTGTCAATTACAGATAATTGGTTACTAGATAAATCACAAAATGCCAACAATAAACACAAGCAGAAAAAAATTTCATTTAACTGTTTGCTGATCTGAAGGATCATTTTGGGATGTTGTTATTCAGCACATTAAGAGAGCCCATGTAGCTCCACTCGGAAATAATCCTCACTGACATACACTTGTCATGATTTTATACTTTAACTAAGGCAGGATGTTTCGGCTGCCAGAAAGAAATAAGGAACATTTAAAGATGAAAGTGATAAGAACAAATGTGGATCTTCTTTTCAGACCTTTGAAAAATGAAGAATCTTGTAGAAAAAAATATATGAAGTCGAAGAAACTGACCTTCAGTTGTGGATTATGTGCTCATCTTCAGGAAACTTGATCGGTTGGTGACCTGAGCAATCTTCTTCTGACAAGTACCCTGGGGCCTTTGGCTGGGAGATAATTTTTTTGTTAATTTCCTACTTTGAGGTCGTCTTGAACTCAGGTAGTATAACTTGAGCCCCAACCCTACATGAGTTATAGGTCTTTGATTACAAATTCTCAAAATAGATTTCTTTATTTCTACTCAGAGACTATTCAGAGTTCCATGGCACCTCGGCTGTTGAGTTAAATTTTTCTAATCTATTCTCCTCCTGAGGTTGTAGCCCTGTAATGAATGTGAGTAATCAGTTACCTTTAGTAGACCCTATGTCTTCTCAAATATTATAATTATATTATAATTTATTTACCTACCTACTGAACTGGTTTTTTTGTTTGTTTTTTGAGATAGAGTCTTGCTCTGTCACCAGGCTGGCATGCAGTAGCACAATCTTGGCTCATTGCATCCTCTGCCTCCTGGGTTCAAGCAATCCTCCTGCCTCAGCCTCCTGAGTAGCTGGGACTATAGGTGCGCATCACCATGCCCAGCTAATTTTTTAAAATGTTTCTTTTATTTTTAGTAGAGACAGGGTTTCACCATCTTAACCAGGATGGTCTTGATCTCTTGACCTTGTGATCCACCCATCTCAGCCTCCCAAAGTGCTGGGATTATAGGCATGAGCCACCATGGCTGGTCAATACTATTTCTTTAAGGTTGTTAGCCCTGTGTTTGGTTCCTGAGTTCT
>CAUYQU010104769.1:0-68357 GCA_963574635.1 Cheracebus regulus
AAAATCTCTTCCTCTTTCTCTTTCATTTTTTCTTTCTTTTGCTGTTTCTTTCTTTCTCCTTTTCTCTCTTTTTCTAAAATCTCTTCCTCTTCCTTTCTCTCTTTCATTCTTTTTATTCTAAAAAAAAAAAAATAAATAAAAAAAAAAAAAAGAAAAAGAAAAACAGGTCTCCTACAAAGTCTCAGGACTATGAATTACATTGCATTTCTCAATAGCTTTATTAGAAACATTAAAAAATAGAATGATGGCTTCAATATTTTGAGTGAAAACTTCGTTCAGCCTAGAATTTTCTTTTCTTTCCTTTTTTTTTTTTTTTTTTTTTGAAATGGAGTCTCACTATGTTGCCCAGGCTAGTCTCAAACTCCTGGGCTCAAGCAGTCCTCCCACTCAGCTTCCTGAGTAGCTGGGATTACACACATACTACCATACCAAACTATAGCCTAGAATTCTGTATCTAGCTAACCTATTACTCATGTAAGGATAAAATAAAAACATTTTAGATATTACAAGTCTCATTACATTTACCTCCTGTGCACTTCTCATGAGCTGCAGGAGGATTTGCTGCAAGTGAGAAGAAAGAATACATGAGTTCCAACGAATAGGATATCTGATGCGTATAGTAGGAGAGGGAATTCCCAGGATGATGGTGACACAGAATGTCCCAGTGTAACAGTTGTGCTGCAACTCTGGAGAGCAGTTGATCCAGAGTGTAGTAGGAGGATGGCATGTTCCAGATTGAGATCATCAGGGGAAAAAATGAAAGTCACAGGATATCTGATATGTAGAAAATTATATTGAAAGGCCAGTAGAGGATGTTAGGAGAATTAGGGATAAATACAAACTAACCAAGCAAATGAAACAGTCATGCATTTACTTACTCTAGGAAAAACAAAAAGAAATTCTACTGAAAGGAAACACAATTATAGCATACCACTTGGCTTAGTAATGAACACTGACACTTAATTCTAACTAAACAAAACTTGCTTTAAAACTACATTGGGGCTAGGCACAGTGGCTCATGCCTGTAATGCCAGCACTTTGGGAGCCCTATGGGGGTGCAGATCTTCTGAGGTCAGGAGTTTGAGGCCAGCCTGGCCAACATGGCAAAACCCCATGTCTACTCAAAATACAAAAATTAGCCAGGTATGGTGGGGCATGCCTGTTATCCTAGCTACTTGGGAGGCTGAGGTGGGAGGATCAGTTGAGCCTGGGAGGCAGAGGTTGCAGTGAGTGAGATCATGCCACTGCACTCTAGCCTGGGCGACACAGTGAGACTCTGTCTCAAAAAATAAATAAATAACGAAATAATAAACCCAAAAAACTATATTGGGAGGGTGAAGGAAAGGTAAATTATGTGTATAAAAGCAAAATCCTCATCTGTCACAATAAACACATAGTATATATAAGGCGGATTATCAAGAAATGGCATTTAAAACATAGTATTTAGAGATGTGGGGATAAATGATCAGAGGAAGAGCCAAGAGTTGAAAATGCTTGCTTCTGAGGAGTGAGAGTCAATGGCAAGGAGTCATGGGATAGAAGACTATTGTTTTTCTTTATAAGCCTAATAGTGCTGTTAATTTTTAAAGCCATGTTTGTGTAACATATTAACAGCAGGATTCTCCTCAGTTGGACAGGCACAAAGATGCTTCTAGAAGGAACATCATGATGACTGCCCAAGGAGAGTCTCAAGTCCAGTTCAAACTTATATTGGTTGGTGATGGTAGTATTGGAAAAACTATATTTACGAAATGTCAATTGACTGGTGAATTTGAGGAGTACGTGGTTCCCTGGGGTCCTGAGGTTCGTTGCCTTGTGATGCACACCAGAGGACCCATTCATTGTATGGGATGCAGCCAGACAGAAGAAACTAGGTGGAGTGAGAGATGGCTATTATATCCAGGCCCAGCATGCCATTATAATGTTTGATGTGACATCCAGAGTTACAAGAATGTGCCTAACCGGCACAGAGATCTGGTACGTGTATGCGAAAATATCCCCATTGTGTTGAGGGCAACCGAGTGGGTATTCAGGACAGGAAAATGAAGGCAAAATCTGTTGTCTTCCACCAAAAGAAGAATCTTCAGTACTATGACATTTCTGCCAAAAGTTACAACAACTTTGAAAAGCACTTCCTCTGGTTTGCTGGGAAGCTCATTAGAGACCCTAACTTGGAGTTTGTTGCCATACCTGCCCTTGCCTCACCAGAGGCTGTCATGGCCCCAGCTTTGGTGGTGCAGTATGAGTGCGATTTGGATAGAGGTTGCTCAGACATCATCATCTCCCTGATGAGGATGATGACCTGTAAGAATGAAGCTGGAGCTCAGCATCAGAAATCTAGTTTTATTTGTCCTGTGATATCAGCAGTGCAGCGTATGTGCCCATTTATTATCTAGGTAAATAGAACATGTGCTTCATCTGTGGGACGCTGAAGGAGATGAATGGACTTCAGAGTGAATGTGACAGTTTTTAAAATATCTTAATTGTTTGGACTGGCATATTTAACTGTTTTGGAATGCAGGTGATTCCTTGAGTTTCAAATACGAGACTGCTGCAATCACATCACAATGCTCAGTGGTGAAATCTTGTTTGTGACTCTCATTCTTATTCCTTTTCCTTTAGAATCAGAATAAGGTCGTATTTCAAATATCTTTAAAAAGGAGTGGGACTCTTTATCTTTATGGAGTAATATGAGGAGAGCCAAAATCTATCATTGTGTCCTGACAGTGGAATGAGGGAAGAAGGGCAGTTCAGTAGTCAACCGGCAGACAACTCTTACCACTTATGGTTCATGGTAGCAGATACTGTCTGCTACCTCCCAAGTCAAGTGAACTCAAAGCCCTTCCATTCTTCATATGCTAGGAGCTTTCTTCGAGCTTGTCCTTTGCAGAGGTAGAGGTCAGAGCTAGGCATTTTTCCTACAGATAAGAATGGATAGACAGATGTAGATGTGAATTAATAAATACATATATCCACATGTATATGTACATTTTGTCTTTGGAAACATTGTAAACCTGGGCTTATACATATATATTCAGTAAATAGCATGCAGACATCCAGATGGGAAATATTTGAAGCAATTCTGTTTTTCATTATATTCAGTAAATGTTTATTGGTTTAAAGATGTGCTATATATGTTTCATTCATACCACTTGCCATTTTGAATTGTACCTTGTTTTAATTATTATAGTCATTTTGAATGTCATCTTTTTTTTTTTTTTTTTTTTTGAGACGGAGTCTCACTCCAGGCTGGAATGCAGTGGTGCAATCTAGGCTCACTGCAACCTCCATCTTCCAGGTTCAAACAATTCTCTGCCTCAGCCTCCTGAGTAGCTGGGATTACAGGCACCTACCATCATGCCTGGCTAATTTTTGTATTTTTAGTAGAGACAGGGTTTCACTATCTTGGCCAGGCTGATCTTGAACTCCTGACCTCGTGATCCACCTGCCTCGGCCTCCCAAAGTGCTAGTATTACAGGTGTGACCCACTGTGTCTGGCCTGCCATCTTGTTTTGAGTGATTTAGAATCATTCCATATTAGTAAGATCATCCAGATAAACCTTTTAAAAGGTCTAATAATAGACAAGCAGAGAGCCAAATCATGAGTGAACTCCCATTCACAGTTGCTACAAAGAGACTAAAATACCTAAGAATACAACTTACAAGGGATGTGAAGGACCTCTTTAAGGAGAACTACAAACCGCTGCTCAAGGAAATAAGAGAGGACATAAACAAATGAAAAAAAAAAATTCCATGCTCTTGGATAGAAAGAATCAATATTGTGAAAATGGCCACACTACCCAAAGTAATTTATAGATTCAATGCTGTTCCCATCAAGCTACCATTGACTTTCTTTGTAGAATTAGAAAAACCTACTTTAAATTTCATGTGTAATCTAAAAAGAGCCCGTATAGCCAAGACAATTCTAAGCAAAAAGAACAAAGCTGGAGGCATCATGCTACCTGACTTCAAACTATACTGCAAGGCTATGGAACTAAAACAGCATGGCACTGGTGCCAAAGCAGATATATAGACCAATGGAACACAACAGAAACCTCAGATATAACACCACACATCTACAACCATCTGATCTTTGACAAACCTGACAAAAACAGCAATGGGGAAAGGATTCCCTATTTAATAAATGGTGCTGGGAAAATTGGCTAGCTATATGCAGAAAACAGAAACTGGACCCTTCCTTACACCTTATACAAAAAGTAACTCAAGATGATTAAAGACTTAAATGTAAAACCCAAAACTGTAAAAACCCTAGAAGAAAACCTAGGCAGTACCATTCAGGACATAGGTATGGGCAAAGATTTCATAACTAAAACACCAAAAGCAATTGCAAGAAAAGCCAAAATTGACAAAATGGGATCTAATTAAACTAAAGAGCTTTTTCACAGCAAAAGAAACTATCATCAGAGTGAACAGGCAGCCTACAAAATGGGATAAAATTTTTGCTATCTGCTCATCTGACAGAGGTCTAATATCCAGAATCTATAAGGAACTTAAATTTACAAGAAAAAAAAAATCAAAAAGTGGGTGAAGGATATGAACAGACACTTCTCAAAAGAAAAAAAGACATTTATGTAGCCAAGAAACATGAGCAAAAGCTCATCATCATTGGTCATTAGAGAAATACAAATCAAAACCACAATGAGATACCATCTTATGCCAGTTAGAATGGTAATTATTAAAAACTTGGGGAACAACAGATGCTAGCATGGCTGTGGAGAAATAGGAACACTTTTACACTGTTGGTGGGAGTATAAATTAGTTCAACCATTGTGGAAGACAGTGTGGCGATTCCTCAAGGATCTAGAACCAGAAATACCATTTGACCCATTATTGGGTGTATACCCAAAGGATTGTAAACCATTCTACTATAAAGACACATGCACCTGTATGTTTATTACAGCACTATTTACAATAGCAAAGACTTGGAACCAACCCAAATGCCCATCATTGATAGACTGGAAAAAGAAAATGTGGCACATACACACCATGGAATACTACGTAGTCATAAAAAAGAATGAGTGCATCTCCTTTGCAGGAATATGAATGAAGCTGAAAACCATCATTCTCAGCAAACTAACAAGGAACAGAAAACCAAACACTGCATGTTCTCACTCATAAGTGAGAGTTGAGAATGAGAACACCTGGACAAAGGGAGGAGAACATCACACATCGGGGCCTGTCAGGGGGTTGGGGACAAGGGAAGGAAGAGCTTTAAGACAAACACCTAATGCATGTGGGGCTTAACACCTACATGATGGGTTGATCGGTGCCCCAAACCACCATGGTACATTTGTACCTGTGCAACAAACCTGCACGTTCTGCACATGTATCCCAGAATATAAAATAAAAATAAAAAAGCCAGGCACAGTGGCTCATGCCTGTAATCCCAGCACTTTGGGAGGCCGAGGCAGGTGGATCGTGAGGTCAGGAGATTGAGACCATCCTGGCTAACACAGTGAAACACCATCTCTACTAAAAAAAAAATTAGCCAGGTGTGGTGGCACGTGCCTGTAGTCCCAGCTACTTGAGAGGCTGAGGCAGGAGAATCGCTTGAACTCAGGAGACGGAGGTTGCAGGGAGCCAAGATCATGCCATTGCACTCTAGCCTGGGTGACAGAGTGAGACTCTGTCTCAAAAACAAAAACAAAAAGGTCAGGTGTAGTAGAACAATAAATAAAACACTGCCCATGCTCTCAAGCAAACTATTCTAAGACAAAAGTAATGATTGGAGCAAGATGGGGAGCAAAATGCAAGGACACCTCCCCAGACTTTTGAGGTGGAAGGGAAGTCAAGGAAACCTACCTAGAGAAAGTGACAGGTGAATTGAATCCTGATGTATCCTAGATTTGGGGAAAAAAAATAATCATCATAATCCACGCACAAAATTAAAGTCAAGGTGGAGTAAAGAGCTAAACATAAAAATAATAAAAGTATTGGGCCAGGCATGGCGGCTCACGCTTGTAATCCCAGCGCTTTGGGAGGCCAAGGCAGGCAGATCACTTGAGGTCAGGAGTTTGAGACCAGCCTGATTAACATGGTGAAACCCCATCTCTACTAAAAATACAAAAATTAGCCAGGCCTGGTGGTGGGTGCCTGTAATCGCAGCTTCTTGGGAGGCTGACGCAGTAGAATTGCTTGAACTTCGGAGGTGGAGGTTGCAGTGAGACCAGATCGCACCACTGCACTGCAGCCTGGGCAACAGAGTGAGACTCTGTCTCAATAAAAATAAATAAGTAAAATATTAAAAGAAAATATACGATAATATTTTTATGGTTTAAGGTAGAAAAACAAGTCAAAACTAAGAAGTCATAAAGGAGAAGATTGATAAAGTTGACAATATAAAATTAGAAACTTATTGATAACAGAATATACCATAAACAAGTTTAAGAGACAAGAGAAAGACGAGGAGAAAATATTTCTATCATGCTTGAGAGCAGAGGGTTAGTATCCAGATGTCCAGGTCCACCAGCCAAAGATACCAGGAAACACACCTGTAGGCAAACTGAGTGGGGTCTGTTACTCGTTGGAACAAGAGAGGCTGTGCACCATGGGCAGCCTGTGGGACGTTTTAGTAGGTGGCCGCTAAGAGGAGATTATTTTGTGTTGCTGGCTTGCGTTAGGTGTTGGAGCAAGTTTGTCGAAAAGCCAGAATAATTATTATCTAGGAGGTGGGAGGAATCAAATGAAGTTAAAGGTGTAATTGGTAAGTGTTCTTCTTTTATCTATACTCAGATATGATTACAGAATGGTCATGTTTTTGTCTTGCTCCATCACAGGAATAACTCAGTCTGATGTTGATGTTCTTTGAAATAGTTTCTGTTAAGTAGGGAATACTTGGACCTAGGCATTAGTTGCAAACTAGTTCTATTTGACATCTGTCATTTTTTTTCTCATAGACTATCTAAAGAGCTTCCATAAATCAGTAATAACACAGTAAATCCAGTGAAAAATTAGGGAAGGCTACAAACAATTGACAAAAGAAAAATAAAAATGAATAATTAAATACAGGAGAAGAAGCTGAACTGTACCATAGAGAAGTGCAGATTAAAAGAGTGAAATGCTGTTGGTAGTTTTTTAATTGGCCCAACGTTTTTGGAGGGCAATTTGGCAATATTACCAAAATTTTAACTGTATACCCTGCAACTAGGAATTCCATTTCTAAAAATCTCTACACAGAGTTATATGCACATGTATATAAGAGGGATATTTAGACACTCATTGTGGCATGTTTGTAACAGTGCAAACGGGAATAATTAAATCACTGTCAAAGGGGAAATAATTAAACTCTAGAATACTGAAAAAGGGTTAAGTATAGAGTTTCTTAGTTTTATTTAAGAAACGCAGCTATGATGCCTTACAATGTTAGGTTACAAAGTTAAGTTTGAAGAGGTAAAATTTGGGTATGTATCTACTAAGTATAATTATTACTTTCTGACTCAAGATGGTTGACTAGTCACCTGAATGGTCACTTTCCTTTTCCATTAAATTAAGAGTAAAGATGTTTTTAAAAAATAATTCCAGTGTTAAAAAAAAACAACAAAGAAACAAAGGATGCTATTGACAGGAATTTCAGTAAATTTCTGGAAGAAAGAAAATGGATGTAAGATGGTCTGTGGAACAGCAGAGAAAACTACCAGCCTCTCTGATAACTGCAGCAAAGATGAGAGTCTGTCTTCCAGAAAAGAACCAGAGACTCTGGTTTCCAAACTCAGAGCCTGTGAACATAAGCGGTAAAAGTAGCTCATGGGCCAATTTCTGCGTGATTAATTAACGGATGGCCTGCTGACATCTTTGGGCCGGTTGGTCTCTTCCATTTCTTCTGATCATATCCTGAAGGCATACATAGCATCAGAGGTACTTGCCTCCAGGCTGAATTCCAGAGGAGTTTTCACTAAGAATCTGCTTGGGGATGCCCTAATTTGGGTAGGAAAGCCAGAAAGAGATGCAGAATATAGCCTAAGATAATTCCAGAGCTTCACCATAGGAAAAAGGCACCTCCTTTCAGGAAGGAAGTACACAAAAGTCGTCCATACTCTGAGTAAAGCTCTCTTTATTTCAGTAGATCTCAGTTTTGTTGAGATATAATTCACATATCATAAATTCATCTTTTAAAAGTGTACAAGTGAATAGTTTTTAGTAAATTCACAGGTGGGTCCAACTGTCACCACAGTCAATTTTAGAACTTTTTCATTCCCTCTAAAAGAAACCCTATGTCCTTTAGCTGTTACCTCCTAATTTCCCAATCCTCCCAATGCCTGCCAACCACTAATCTACTTTCTGTCTCTGTAGACTTGCTACTTTGGACATTTCATATATGAAATCATACATTATGTGGCCTTTTGTGTCTGATTTCTTTTGTTCAGTGTAATGTTTCCAAGGCTGATCCATATAGCATATATCAGTACCTTGTTCCTTTTTATGGCCAAATAATATTCCATTGTATGGATGTACCACATTTTGTCTGTCCATCCATCAGTTGATGGCATTTGAGTTGTTCCCACATAGGGCAGATTTTTAAAGTGGAGAACCCCCAGCTGGCATGCCCCACGCAACTGCCTGACCCCAGCCCTGCCATTCAGGGAAGAGAGAGGCCTGTTGGAGACATGGGTTTGTATGATTACAGAGGAAAACCACGCTACCTTTTTCATTAAACTCCTGCTTAATTTATAAATATGAATAAATAAAGATTGCTAGAAAGTCTTTAAAAATTACCAATCAGGATGAAACAGAAGGAGCAAGATGAAAAACAAACTTGCCACCAAGGGAAAAGGAAGTAATTTAGGAAACATGCATAAGGTAAAATGAGGCTGTGGACAAGGGGCACAGTCTGGATTTTGTTAATTGCATCCTCTGGTGTTAATGAACTCATTCTTCCATCCTCTGTGTTTGTAATTCTGTTCATTGCTAGTTGAACCTAGAAGCTTAAGCAGATTCACATTCTTTTTTTTTTTTTTTTTGGCAAAACTCATACAAAGGTATGGGTATGTTCTATCAGGAAACATTGGTGGTCTCCTTTTGTGATGTTAATAGGCATCGATGCCTAGATTCCACTAATTCATTAGGGGCTTGTATTAACTTAATTTCAAAGAAAAATTAACTTTTCAAAACAAAAATTTTTTAAAAATATATGACCACTGGCATAGTAGTTGTAAATTAAAAGAACAGAGTGTACGCCAGTTCTAAAATGCTATCAACCCATTTCTCTGTTACAGCAATTGAGTCAGTTCTGGTATAGTCAGGAAACTGCTCTGCGACTTGCACGGGAGGCAATTGCAGCTGTAGGAGAAGGTGGCAGGTGAGATTCAAATTTTGTTTCTCTTGTTGGCTTATAATCTAATGTAACATTTTGAATGTCCTTCCTGGATGACAGATGGTTCGTAAGAAGTCTGAATTGTAACCTGCAAAAATTATAGGTCATGGTTTGCAGCACATGACAAATTAAGACCCACTTCAACACTGAGTGTAGAGACACACTCAGAACTCTATTCATTGTGGAATATCTTATCTCTGTTCCTTTTAACATTTTCTAACCTGTTTCTTGTCTTTATAGAATTCTGTTTCTTGTCTTTTTATTTATGAGTTACAGGCTGGGCGCGGTGGCTTACATCTGTAATCCCAGCACTTTCGGAGGCTGAGGCGGGCAGATCACCTGAGGTCAGGAGTTCAAGGCCAGCCTGGCCAACATGATAAAACCCCATTTTACTATCAATACAAAAAAAATTACCCAGGCACAGTGGTATGTGCCTATGATCCCAGTTATTCGGGAGGAGTAGCAAGAGAATCACTTGAACGCGGGAGGCGAGGTTGCAGTGAGCCGAGATCATGCCAGTGCCCTCCAGCCGTGGTAACAGAGCGAGACTCCATCTCAAAAAAAAAAAAAAGATACAGACTTTTTTTTTTTGCTTTTTCTTCTCTTTATCATCTATGTAGAAGAAAATACAGACTTTTAAGTACCAAATTCCTTAAAAGTGAGATACTATAAAGTTTTTTTTTCAGCATTGACTATTACACTAGTTTGCATTATTATTTCCTGTAAGAAAATCTGAGCATTCGGACATATATGTATTTTTTAGTGAAGTAGTTGTTAACACTATAATCTCTCTATTAAAGATGTTTCATGAGTGTGTTCATTTTGTCTTCTAGAATCGCATGTGTGAGTGCCCCCAGTGTTTACCAGAAACTCAGAGAGATGTGCAGAGAAGACTTTTCTGTATACATCTTTGAATATGACAAAAGATTTGCCATGTATGGAGAGGAGTTTATTTTCTATGATTACAATAATCCATTGGATTTACCCGAAAGAATTGCTGCACATAGTTTTGACATTGTAATAGCAGATCCTCCCTATCTTTCGGAGGAATGTCTCAGAAAAACATCAGAAACCATCAAGTACCTGACTCAGGGCAAGATTCTGCTGTGTACAGGTAGGTGCTGCATTTCATGCCTCATGAAAGTCACTGACAGTGGCTATTCAGGTCTTAAGGGGCAAGAAGAAATCCTGAGTCCACCACTTCCTGTGTGACTTGTGAACAAATTATTTAACTCTTTGTGCCCTGGTTTCCTCATCTGTAAAACAGGACTGATAATATTCTCTGCCATTAAGGGTCCTAAAGAATTAAATGACACATAAAGTACCCAGCACTGGGTCTGGTGCATGGTGACTGCTTGATGAATGTCAGCTGTTACTTTTACCCACCATCATCATCAGTAGTAGTGGTATTTAATCCAACCTCGATGCTTTTATCAAAAAGAAATTTGGAATCTATAGACTTCAAAGAGTAGACTATGTTCCTTAAAGTAGAAGAGTTTTCTTACTGGTGAGATTGATAGGCTTTTTCTGTTTTCTCTGTAACCTCAAACCACTGGGCTAAGCAACCTCCAATCTCAGCCTCCCGAGCAGCTGGGACTTAGAGGTGTGCACCACCAGTCTGGGTTTGATATACTTTCTTAAGGCAGGTATGGCAAAATTCAATAAAGTAAATCTGAGAACTTTAAGGTGGGAGAACTGCTTGAGGCCAGGAGTTCTAGACCAGCCTAGGCAACATAGCAAGACTGCTTGCTATTTTTAAAAACAAAAATTTTTAAATTAGCCAGGCATGGTTTTGTGGGCCTATGGTCCCAGCCATTTGGGAGTTGGTGGGATGATCGCTTAATCCCAGGAGGCGGAGACTACAGTGAGCTGTGATGGTGCCACTGCACTCCAGCCTGGGTGCAGAGCAAGACTGTCTCAAATAAAAAAGAAAAATCAGGACAGGGTGCGGTGGCTCACGCCTATAATCCCAGCACTTTGGTAGGCCGAGGCAGGTGGGTCATGAGGTTAAGAGATCGAGACCATCCTGGTCAACATGGTGAAACCCCGTCTCTACTAAAAATACAAAAAATTAGCTGGGCATAGTGGTGCACACTTGTAGTCCCAGCTACTCAGGAGGCTGAGGCAGGAGAATTGCTTGATTCCAGGAGGCGGAGGTTGCAGTGAGCCGAGATGGCACCATTGCACTCCAGCCTGGGTAACAAGAGTGAAACTCCGTCTCAAAAAAAAAAAAAAAGAAAAGAAAAAGAAAAATCTGAGAACTACGATGTTGCCAACTGGCCAGTCTCTTTACTTCTGGGCACTTGTGGTGTCCACACCCTTGAGTACCCATTCCGGGCACTATACCCTAGTCCGTCGGGGCCTTGCTTGTCCCTGGGCACCCTGCTGGGAGCAGGGCGGGTCCAGGAGTGGAGCCCCGGGGAGCCTGTTCTGGTGCCAAGGAGCTGCGTGTGGGGGGAGGGCAGCTCTGTGCACACATGCCGCAATTCCCTGCACGCTTGCTCACTCTGCTGCTTCCTTGTGCTCTGTGCTCGGCAGGCAGCGCTCTGGCCTCATGGAGTGTACGTTTTAGTTTTAGGGGATACTTTAAGAAAATAATAGTAAAATAGACCAAAGACAGGAAGCACTAACTCTGAGAAGAGGAACAGAGACCCAGGCACCTGCACTCTGCCCCAGGGACCCGAAGGTCAGGAGCCACGGTTGTAGCCGCCCACGAGGACAGAATCGAGGCGGGAAGTCCCCAGTGCCTAACAGAGGGGACGGTGGGCGTTGGGGTTTTCTTTGGAAGCCCAAGATGGCAGAACGCAACTGGTCTGAAGACATAAGACATTTGCTTAAGCTTGACCGAAAAGGTTTTGGGGCGTGTGGACCTGGGCACTGCGGGCTGTTGCTGAGAGCTAAAATGTTACCAACTGACCGATCTCTTTACTTCTCAGCAGCCGTGGTGTCCACCACCCCAGGGAGGGCAGTGGCCTGTAAGGAGGGCAGGGCACGGGCATCAAAGAGATGCTTTGAAGATGAAGTCGGGAGAGCTCACTATGCTCGAGTGTGGAGGGGAAGAGAGGGCAGGAATCAGGGCTATGGATGCCACCTCTTACGGGATGTCTCAGGGGAGCTGGCTGTGCGTGGAGGGTCCAGGGCAGGGAGAAGTTGGGAGGAGATGGCAAACGGTAGTGGGAATGCATTCGCACCTATTTGCAAGATTGGATATTACTGAAAAAGGCCCTTGGCTCAACATTGGGAAATGCTAGTTTTTAGTTATTTTTGTTTTCCATATGTGTGTGTGTGTGTGTGTGTGTGTATATGTGTGTGTGTGTATATATATATGTGTATGTGTGTGTATATATATGTGTATGTGTGTGTATATATATGTGTGTGTGTGTGTGTGTGTGTGTGTGTGTATGTATGTGTGTAATCTGCTTCTAAATTTTTAAGTGTCCTGGCTCTGCAGAGGTAGGAAAATAATTCATTCAATAAAAAAGACATGGAAAAAAGTTGGTAAATTGCAAAAATGTTGGAGAAGGTGAAAGGGAATGTAAAGAAGACTGGCTCCCCCTCCACCAACTTGTGAATTGTCACCTAATTGCCCCCGGTGGTCCTCCTAGAGCCCGTCTCACAGCTCAGAATGCAGAGCTCCGGCTGGGCTGTCACTCTCTGGATTCACTTGCTTTGTTCTCCTCAGGGGCTGTCATGGAAGAACAGGCAGCAGAACTCCTTGGAGTGAAGATGTGCACGTTTATTCCAAAACACACCCGGAACTTGGCAA
The DNA here is from genome assembly GCA_963574635.1 of Cheracebus regulus. Classification (NCBI taxonomy): domain Eukaryota; kingdom Metazoa; phylum Chordata; class Mammalia; order Primates; family Pitheciidae; genus Cheracebus; species Cheracebus regulus. The sequence continues at coordinate 13,098 of CAUYQU010104769.1, forward strand.
ATGAGTTTCGCTGTTATGTGAATTATGATTCTGGGCTGGACTGCCTGATCTAATTACAGATGGTGACATAACACAGGAGAGAACCCTCTCACATTCCCCTTTTTAAATTTTCCTAGTAGATTGAAAAGTTATAATCTCTTCCCCTTACCCCAAAACTGGAGCTGTCCCTGGCCTGATTTCCAAAATAAAGTACATGACCTTCATTATCGTTTCCTTAGGGACGGCCTCCGTAGAGCTCAGTCTTCCACCAACCTGAATCCATGGAATTCAGGCTAGAAGAAACCTTAGAACCTGTTTGATCTACTCTCCTCATTTAACAGAAGAATAGTTGTGTGGCTTACCCAAGGGCTCCTTAATGAGACAGGACTTTGGCCTCTGCCTCCAGCCAGAGCAGTCTGGTAGCATCCTAGGACTTACGAGGACCCCCAGCCCCATGTCCCACCCCAGCCCTCCAAGGAGACAGACTTACCTCCATGAAATAAGGTAATAATCCAGTAACTAGTGTCTGAGTGCTTCTTGGGGCTCTCCTCCTCCAGGTTCTCGGGGGGCTGCGAGGGATGACAGGTGCCCAGGTGCCCTCCCCACGTGGCTCAGCCTCAGCACCTTCCCTCTGAACTGCCCCCAAAAATGAAAGTGCCATGTGTAAATCAAACACCAGGACCAAAATATGGGGCTGGGGAGTATGCTAGATTCTCACTATTCAGAAAATCTTCCTCTGTGCATACCCCAGAGGACATCTCAGCAATCGGAAGTGAATGCACAGCACGGCTGAGTCTCCTGGGCACCATGCCGAGTGAAAGAGCCACTCTGCAAAGTCCACACTGGATGTTTCTAGGTGTGACATTCTTAGGGAGGAGAGATTTGTGGGTGCAGGGGGAAGATCAGGATGGGGTAAAGGGGATGGGCAGACCACAAAGGGGAGTTCTCCCTTGTGCAGGCATGTTCTTTGTCTTGTCTGCAGTGGTGGCTTCATGAATCCTTACATGTGGCAGCACTGGGTAGAAACACACACACACACACACACACACACACACACACACACACACACACACACACAGATGAGCTCGTGTGAAACTGCTGAACATAGAATGGGGTCTGTGGGTTGAACCAGTGTCCATTTTCTGATTGTGAGATTGCACTGTAATTACATAAGTTGTTACCATTAGGTAAACTGGGGAAGGGCATAAGACGTATCAGTATATTTTTGCAATTTCCTGGGGATCTACAATGATTTCAAAATAAAAACTTTCTGAAAAATTAACACACTCTTTCTGGGAAAGGATTATACTTCCCCACCTCATGTGACTTGCTTTGGCCAACAACATGTGAAAGGAGATGGGGCGTGGTGGCTCACACCTATAATCACAGCACTTTGGGAGGCCAAGGCAGGCAGATCACTTGAGTCCAGGAGTTTGAGACCAGCCTGGGCAACATGGTGAAACCTTGTCTCTACAAAAAATACAAAAAAAAAAAAAAGAAGAAAAAAGAAAAAGTATTAGCCAGGCATGGTGGCACACTCCTGTGGTCCCAGCTACTTGGGAGGCTGAGGTGGAAGGATCACCTGAGCAAAAGAGGCCAAGCTGCCGTGAACCCGTGATTGTGCCACCGCACTCCAGCCTGAGTGACAAGCCAGACCCTGTCTCAAAAGCAAGAACAGAAAAAACCCAAAATTGGAAAGGAAGTGACCTGTCATTTCCAACTTCTGGCTGTGAGTGGCGCAGGACCGCAGCCTCTACCCGCCAGGGATGTGAGGAGAGCCAGCAATGAGCCTGTATTATTGAACCAGGGGCGCATTACCCCCAGAGCAAAACCCAGGCTGTTCTGACCGGGCCAGAAAGGAGGCCCGGGTTGGGGAAGCCTGGGGGACCGGCCTGGTCTTTCTTGCTGTTTCTCAGCTCTCTGCTGCCCAACTTCTGGACAACTTTTAATGTAATTTAAAAATCACTCTTTGTGGTCCAGGCATGGTGGATCACACCTGGGAGGCTGAGGTAGGTGGATCACCTGAGGTCAGGAGTTTGAGACTGGTCTGACCAACATGGTGAAACCCTGTCTCTACTAAATACAAAAAAAAAAAAAAATTAGCTGGCCATGGTGGTGCATGCCTGTAATCTCAGCTACTTGGGAGGCTGAGGCAGGAGAATTGCTTGAACTCGGGAGGCGGAGGTTGCAGTGAGCCAAGATCACGTCATTGCACTCCAGCCTGGGCAACAAGAACAAAACTCCATCTCCAAAACAACAACAAACAAACAAATCACTCTTTTTGGTTGGGTGGCTTGGCTCACGCCTGTAATCCCAGCACTTTGGGAGGCCAAGACGGGCAGATCACCTGAGGTCAGGAGTTCGAGACCAACCTGGCCAACATGGTGAAACCCTGTCTCTACTAAAAATATGAAAATTAGCTGGATGTGGTGGCGGGTGACTGTATTCCCAGTATTCCCAGCTACTCAGAGGCTGAGGCAAGAGAATCACTTGAACCTGGGAGGCAGAAGTTGCAGTGAGCTGAGATCACACCATTGCACTCCAGCCTGGGTGATTAGAACAAAATACAACGTCTCAAAAAAAACCAAAAAGTCGCCGTTTTTATGAGGCATTGGTATTTTTATCAGTGTACAGGCACCTGGCCTCTGTATTCAATAAGTGTTCTTTAAAAAAATAACCCCTACCTTATTATTTCCATATGTAGTTTGCTCTGTATATAGTATGTAGCAAATTAAATACAGAGCAAACTACATATAAATAATAAGGTAAGGGTTATTTTGTTTGCTATATTTTGTTAATAATAATAAGGCAAGCAGGGGTTATTTAGTTTGTTACTATAATTTGTTACATTATAGTAACAAATTACAGAAATGCAATATTTAACTTAGGAACTGTGGGAGAATAGTAGTCTAGAAATAACAGAATTGCGGTTGTGCTATAAATCCAGCATTTAGTTGAAGAGAACTCTTATTTCTTCACAGGAGGCAAGGGAGAGAAGGAACAAAGTTGGATTCCTGTCAAAAATGTATAAACATTGTAACTTAGGAGGCTTATGAAATGAGGTAATGACATTTTTTTGTTTAATAAGCAGCCAACGTGTTTCATGGCTTTGGACCCCGGTGTGATTTTGATCTTAGGAAATCTGTGTTTATATATGATCCACTTCTAGGTTTCATAAAAGGCCATCTATACCTCTGCAACCTTATATTAAAAAAGAAATAAAACTTATTAGGCCTGGAGTGTTCCTTGGGGCAGTTAATCAGGTGGGAGGCATCGGGCTGGGCAATGCTCACAGTCTGGAACCCCCAAGGCTCCCTCACCTCCTGTACCTTAGCAAAGCACTGCAAAGCTTAAAAGGAATGTTTTTTGTTTGTTTTTGAGACAGAGCCTTGCTCTGTCACCCAGGCTGGAGTTCAGTGGCATGATCTCAGCTCACTGCAACCTCTGTCTCCCAGGTTCAAGCAATTCTCTTGCCTCAGCTTCCTGAATTTTTACCAAAAATTTTTAAATAATTTTTTATTTACAAAAAATAAAATTTTTGTGTTTTTAGTAGAGACAGGGTTTCACCATGTTGTCTAGGCTGGTCTTGAACTTCGGATCTCAGGTGATCTGCCTGTCTCGGCCTCCCAAAGTTCTGGAATTACAGGTATGAGCCACTGTGCCCAGCCAAAAAGAGTGATTTTTAAAGCTGGGACTACAGGCCACCACACCCAGCTAATTTTTTGTACTTTTAGTAGAGATGGGGTTTCACCATGTTAGCCAGGATGGTATTGATCTCCTGACCTCGTGATCTGTCTGCCTCAGCCTCCTAAAGTGCGAGGATTATAGGCGTGAACTACCTTGCCCAGCCTAAAGGGAATGTTTCAATCCACGTCTTTTTAAGTCCTTCCTGATGAGTGGCGAGGGGCAGAATAATAATTTCTGTTTTGCTAACAGAATTCCAGTACTTCACAGAAACTCCTCAGACGTGTGTCTGGGGTGATGAGGACCTGAACAGCAAGAACAGATGAAAGGCAGGGGGAAACTTTAAGACGCCATTTCAGACGGAGTGCCATACTCTTTCCCCTTCTGTTACTTCCTAAAATCAGAGCTAGCACCAGTTATTGAAAATGATGATTTCCCCCCTTTCCCTGCTGAAAGAGATGCAGTAAGACAGAATGAGATAACCGGCCCCTGGCTGTGGAACTGTTGGTATTTGCAGAGTGTTTTTGGGTTGCTGTTCCCAAATGATTCCATTTTTATAGAACAACCATATAATTGAAATATTTCACTTGGGGGCTGGGTGCAGTGGCCCACGCTGTTATCCCACCACTTTGGGAGTCTGAAGTGGGTGGATCATTTGGGGTCAGAAGTTCGAGACCAGCCTAGCCAACATGGTGAAACCCCATCTCTACTAAAAATACAAAAAATTAGCCAGGCATGGTGGTGGGCTTCTGTAGTCCCAGCTACTCAGGAGGCTGAGGCAGGAGAATTACTTGCATCCAGGAGGCAGAGGTTGCAGTGAGCTGAGATCGTGCCATTTGCACTCCCGCCTGGGCGTTAGAGCACTATTCCGTCCCAAAAAAAAAAAAAAAAAAAAAAAATCTTCAGTAACCAGCAAAGTATCTCCATTCCAAGGGTTTCCACAGAATCCTCCAGGTAGAATCCATGTGAAGGAAACATGCTTCTCTGGAAGGAGGGGAAGAAGCTTGGAAATGTACAGTATCATGTGTTACTCCTCTACAAAGCCTGGGCATGGAGGGAGATGTGTGAGGTAAGCCAAGTGGATCTGGGAGTGGGGGGATGTCTTTGAACTTTGGCTGGCACAGTTTCTCTAGCCAGTAAACCTCCTTATTTGTTTGATGAAACACAATACCTACCTCCCATCTCTGCACACTCCCCCCAAAAAAACCTTCAGTTTTAGGAAGAGAACAAAATTTTGTCCCAGAAAGATGTTGTTATTCATTGAAACAGGACCTTCCCAAACTTAGCCACCACCTATAATTTTAAGATATTCTATTTAAATACTGCTGCCCAGTGAAAGTTCTAGATTTTGTTTTATTTCTTTTTTATTTGTCAATGATTTCTTTTTTTGTTTGTTTCTGAGAAGGAGTTTCACTCTTGTTTTCTAGGCTGGAGTGCAATGGCGCAATCTTGGCTCACTCCACCTCCACCTCCTGGGTTCAAGTGATTCTCCTGCCTCAGCCTCTGGAGTAGCTGGAATTATAGTCGAGCACCACCATGCCCAGCTAATTTTTTTGTGTCTGTAGTAGAGATGGGGTTTCACCATATCGGTCAGGCTGGTCTTGAACTCCTGACCTCAGGTGATCGGCCTGCCAAAGTGCTGGGATTACAGGCATAAGCCACTGCACCCAGCCCAGAGATTTCATTTTAAACTTACCTTTTATACAAAACAAAAAGTCACTTGTAAGTGACAGATGCCTCCTAAAGCAACATAACATGCAGAAGGCTTAGCTTGATGTTTGTTTTCAGTGTGGCTTATAAATGACTGGGGTGATGTGTTCATGCCCACTGTGTGCCAGGCACCGTGCCAGGTGCTTTATCAACAGTGCTGAATCCTCACAGGGACTCCTAAGAGGGGGTGCTGTGACCTCATTTCACACAGAAGGAAAATGAAGCTTAGTGAGGTGAAGGGAGCGGGTTCATAGATCAGCACCCAGGTGTGAGGTGCTTGAGCAGCTTTGCCTTTTCATCGTTTTAGTGGAGGAGGGAGATTGTCTTGCTCGCAGCAGCCTTGCAGGAGCTGGGTGACTGGAACCAGGCAGGTGCCCAGTAGATCATCACTAAGTGGATGAATGTGCAGTACAGAGAAAAAACAGAGGCTGCCTTTCTGGATCTTAGGACAGAAAGCTCATTTCTTATGTTGGGAATGTGCTACCTTTTAGGAAGCTGAGGTTAAACTAATAATTAATGCCGTGAATAAAATCATGACATTTTCCCCATGCAGATGATTTCCTCTTCTTGTGTGCCCTTCCTCCAACGCTTGCACTGTTTATATTTGACGAGTGACCTGGAAAATGTTAGCCAACAGCAGCGATGACGGAAACAGCACCCAAGTCGCTGCTTTAAAAGGCAGTTCTTTTTAATGTATCGATTTGTGTTGTTGCTCTGGACCTTCTGGTTCCTGGACAGGAATATGTTTTAGACCACCACCAGAGGATCCCCCTTTCCCCCTGCCAGAGGTTGAATGGGGAAGTACAACTTCCCAGAGTCTGTGGAGCTATCCATAGCTACTGCTTTCCATTTTGAATTTTTTATTCAATGTGGGTTTTGCTTGGTGATATGTTTTGCATGCACAGTTCCTGTCAGTTTTAGTGGGAGCCAAAAGTCTCTGAGTGACCCATTCATCTGGATCAAACTAAGGCTGTGCCAGTTGGTCTTTCCACAGTAGCTGAAGCTTAGGAGTAAAATGCATGTCAATAAAAGACATCTCCTGGTCTTGAGGGTGTCACAGAAGATCCATGACATTGACCTGACCTGACTAGTTGATCTTTCAAAGACCAAATCAAATCTTGATGAATTTAAATCTCAAGATAAAGTGAAGACCTTAGGTCACACATGATTTCCTTTAACAGTCTGACCCATCAAGGAGATTTGAGAGAAATACACACAGCCAGTGTATCTTTCAGCAAGACTGTTTTAATGATTGAAAGAGAACTTCTAACTTTTACAAATAATTGTGTTCAGAGACAGATTTTCAATCAATGAAAGAGCAAGGACCTAGCTCTCATGGTGGAATGTAGAAACAGAAGCCTCCAGATTGATCTCTGCAGATTCTAACATGGCCCACTTTCTCCTCATACTTGGCCTGCTCCCAAAGACCTTACAACGAAGCCAGTACCTGCTTGGATTCTTCCTGACAACTGGCAAAGATGTCATGTTCCACTTCCTATCTCACCACCTCAACCACAGATTGGCCCCAGTGGCTGTCGAAAGGGAACAAAAATTAGACAAGTTTGAGACCTCTGGAACCCTTAGCAGGCCCTGGGGCCTGCCTGTGCATCCCTTTGGTCCACCTGGAGGCCCATGAAGACCTTCAGGGGAAGGAAGAATGGGTCAAATCAGACGTGTCCATTTCATCACTGTCAGCTGTCAGTGACAGGCTGAATTCAGAGACCCATGCCACAGAGTGTGCCAGCTAAAAAATTTATCCTAGGATTCCAATTATGCTTAAAAAAAATTCTTCCAGAGGAAGTAAAAAACAATGTTTATATGTCAAGAAATGTAATAGAGTAACTCTAATTTGCTAATATAAAATAGCTCTGCCCCTATTCAAAACAGCTGATTTTAAAAGTAGGTATATAGTCACTGTACTTAAAATTATTTTTAGATTCCTTTAAAAAGAATATGCGTCCCTATCTCTTTGGCAAGCACCCAGCGGTGGGGCACGCCCTGCACCCGCAGCAGCCCGTCTGGGAGGTTCCTCCAGGAGCCTCCGTGAACTCTTCCAAACCCTCCATGCGGGGCACACACAGGATGCCCGTGCGGCATCGTTTCCCACCAGCTTCCAGCCACCCTGCTCGCTTGTAGCTAAAAGCAAGCCAGGTATGCCCATGTCAGATGAAGCTGTTGGGTCTCCATGGAAAGGCGGTGCCGGTGCTCAGGCGCTTGGTTTGCTCCGTGCGCTCTCTGCAGAGGTCGCCGACCGAGCCCTCCAGGCGGCTCCAGCGTAGCGCCTCGGGAAACCTCCTGGGGCAGGACCAGGGCTCAAGGGCCAGCGGGCGCGTCATTGGGGCCCAGCAGGAGCTTGGCGCCCTGTTTGTCGATGCTGGAGTTGATGCTGTCTGCGTCCTTCTCTGGCTCGGGGACGCAGGTGCAGCCCACGGGGATGGTGACGTAGGCCTCGGTGTAGACCGAACGGCCGCCGGCGCAGGCGGAGGTGCGGCGCAGGACGACGGTGGGCATGTAGACCGGGGCGCTGCGGAAGCGCACATCCTCCTCGCCGAACAGCCCGGTCAGGCAGCCCCGGCACAGGCAGTAAGCTTCGGGCAGGTACCTGGGGTACCGCGCCGGGTCGTAGGAGATTCTGCAGGGAGAGAGCACGGCTGAGGTCACGCCTGGGGGCAGCCTGGCGCCGCGCGCTGAGATCCCTAGTTAGAGGCAGCGGGGAGGGCTGCGGGGACGGTCCTGTCCTCCCTCGGCCTGCGGGCACGTGCCTGCGAGGCCCCGCGGACAACAGATCCGCTGCGCGCTTCCTTGAGCTTCTTGCCGGCCCTGACCCGGACCGGAAAACTACTTCCAAAGTCTGGGCTAATGTGCTCAAAAAAATCTATGCCACCTGCATGGGTGCGCATAGGTGCCACCAGAACAGAATGAGGTGCCCTGTCTGCCCAGAGCCCCAGAGCCACCGCCTCCCCACTGCAAGGCTGTGCAGCCCCCAACGGACGCATCCACTTGGGGCTTAGGCTGGGGACAGGTATGGTGGGTTTCAAGGACAGGCTTGGGGCAGGTCTAGAGAAAGGGGCTGGGGGCGGACAGTGCTGACTGGGCCGGAAGCCAGAAGCCTTCTCACAGGAGTGAAGGATGAGCGCTTTCTCCATCGCGGAGATTCAGTGCCGAATGCCAGCTCTCAGCGGCCTGTGAAGGTGGGGGGCTCAGGCAGGCCCAGGATTCTCCTCCATTTGTGTCTGAGGGGCTGGAGCATGCCTGGGAGGTGAAGAGCCTGGAAGCCTCCCTGGCTCAAGTGATCCTCCCACCTCAGCCTCCCGAGCAGCTGTGACTACAGGTGTGCACCACCATGTCCAGCTAATTTTTTTTTTTCCTTTTTTTTGTAGAGAGAGTGCCTCACTGTGTTCCCCAGGCTGGAAAAAAAATTTTTTTCAGCTCCTTGTGGCTATTTCTTCAGTTCTGTGGCTGGGGGCCTCTGAGGCACAATAGCTTTATCCACACCAGGACGGATGAAGCCATCCTCTCCCTCTGGCATCCCATGCTCCAGGCTCCTCCAAGTGGAAGGCCCCTTGCAGGCCCCATGGCCAAGATGCCCCCTTCCCCAAGCCACTGTCAACTCCATGAAGTCTTGCCATATTTTAAGGTCCAATCCATTATCTTAAGAGTTTTCAGATGCCCTCAAGTTCAGCTTCTTCCTTCCCCATGTGCTCATAACCTGTGAACACACATGATCCTAGTCTGCCCTGCTTGGTAAGGGCAGGGACTGAGCTGTGATTACTCCTGGTGCCCTGATGTGCCTGTCACAGCGCCCTCTAGAGGGGGAGCTCTGGAGCCAGGAAGCAGGTGAAGCTGATTCTGGGCTGTACCAGCTTCTTGTTCCTATATCCTGAGGTCAGTATAAGACCCTGACAATGTCAGAAGGAAAAGGAAATCCTAATACCTAGGATTTGTAATATCTCCAGTCGCTTTCAACATTTATCCCACAAATATCTGAGTGCCGTTTCAGGCAATGGGGCTACAGACTAAACACATGTACCCGAGCACTCACTCTCTGGGGATAAACGTGTGGGTGAACACAGAGCCGCCGGGTAGCTCCTGGGGAATTTATCCAGGTGAAGAAGGGAGAAGGGCATTTCAGTCTGAGGTCAAAGTACAGGGTCAAAGGACTGTCACCACTAGGAAGTACAAGGAGAAAGAGTCCCCCTCAGATGGAATTTTAGAAAAATCCCTTAGACTATGGGGTGGAAGATGGTCTGGAGCCCCAGAAGGAGCTCTTGGTTGAAGGCAGAGTTTTAAGTTGTCCGCTGATAGATGGCGGGCACATGGGGGAGAACAAATAGAGGCAGAGGAGAGCAGGGTGCACTGACTGCCCAGGGAGAAGGCTAACGGTGGTAACTGGGATGCATACTCGGTCCACAAAAGCAGAGGCTTGAGGGAGCTGGGTCAAACCTGAACTTGAATGTGATGGAGCCAGGCTACCAGAAACAGGGAGAAATGAGACTATGAGGATGTAACCAGCAAAATTCAGAATGTAGGAAACTTGACACATCCCGTGTGGTTTTGGGAGAAAAACAAGAGGGAGGCAACCTACACATGAGAGCCCCGAGTAGAGGAACACAAACCGGGGTGTCCTGGCTGGGCCCACACCTGCCGTCCTGGCGTAGTGACACGAAGCCAGCCCCTTCCACTCCGTGTCACCACCTGCACAATCACTTACCAAACACAGCCAACCCAGACTCAGGGACTTTCCACAAAACCAGTGGACACTAGAGGCTGGATCCTAGGGCAGAAAGGGGTGTTTGTGGGACTCCCTAAAGAAGGTCTGCGGGCAGATGACAGTGTCGTCTCAGTGTTCATGCCCTGACCTTGAGCACTGTGCTGAGTGATGATGCTGACATTTGGGGAATCCAGGCAAACGGTATATGGGAATTCGTCCTGATTTCACAACTGTTGTGTTAGTTTGAAATTATTTAAAATGAAGTGTTAAAAAGAAAATACAGAGAAAACTTTAAGTTTCAAAAATCATTTATGGAGGCCGGGCATGGTGGCTCACACCTATAATCCCAGCACTTTGGGAGGCAGGGGCAGGTGGATCACATGGTCAGGCGTTCTCGACCAGCCTGGCCAACATGGTGAAACCCTGTCTCTACTAAAAATACAAAAAAATTAGCCGGGCATGGTGGTGTATGCCTGTAATCCCAGCTACTTAGCAGGCTGAGGCAGGAGAATCACTTGAACCCAGGAGGCAGAAGCTGCAGTGAGCCGAGATTGCACCACTGCACTCCAGCCTGGGTGACAGAGCAAGACTCTGTCTCAAAAAAAAAAAAAAATCATTTATGGGACAATCACAGAAATTTGACTGTGAGGTGAATGTGTGTGAGTGTGGGCAGGTGTGTGTGAGCACGGGCATGTGTGTGAGCATGGGCAGGTGTGTATGAGTGTGGGCATCTGTGTGGGTGTGAATGCAGACATCTGTGTGTGATGTGTGAGTATGGGCAGGTGTGTGTGAGCATGGGCAGGTGTGTGAACATGGGCAGGTGTGTATGAATGTGGACAGGTGTGGGTGTGTGGGCAGGTAAGTGTTTGGACACATGTGTGAGTGTGGGCATGTGTGAGCATGGGCATGTATGGGCAGGTATGTGAGCACAGGCAGGTGTAAGTGTGAGCAGGTGTGTGAGTGGGCAGGTGTGTGAGTGGACAGGTGTGTGAGTGTGGGCAGGGGTGAGGATGGGCATGTGTGTGGGGGCAGGTGTGAGCACTAGCATGGGGTGCAGCTGTGAGCATGGGCATGTGTGAGCGTGGGCATGTGTGTCAGTGGGCATGTGAGTGTGGGATGTGTGTGTGTGGGCATGTGTGAGCATGGGCAGGTGTGTGTGGGCAGGTGTAAGCACCGGCGTGGGGGGGGCAGCTGTGAGCATGAGCATGTGTGTGTGGGGGCAGGGGTGTGAGCACGGGCATTTGTGTCAGTGGGCATGTGTGTGAGCATGAGCAGGTGTATGTGTGTGGGCATCTGTGTGAACATGGGCAGGTGTGTGTGTGGGCATGAGTGTGGGCAGGTGTGTTCGGGCATCTGTGTGAATGTGGGCATCTGTGAGTGTGGGCAGGTGTGTGAGTGGGCATCTGTGAGCATGGGCAGGTGTGAGTGCGGGCATCTGTGAGCGTGGGCAGGTGTGTTCTGGCATCTGTGTGAGTGTGGGCAGGTGTGTGAGTGTGGGCATCTGTGAGCATGGGCAGGTGTGTGTGTGGGCATCTGTGAGCGTGGGCAAGTGTGTGAGTGTGGGCATCTGTGAGCATGGGCAGGTGAGTGTGGGCATCTGTGAGCATGGGCAGGTGTGTGTGAGTGTGGACATCTGTGTGAGTGTGGGCAGGTGTGTGTGTGGGCATCTGTGAGCATGGGTAGGTGTGTGTGAGTGTGGGCATCTGTGAGCATGGGCAAGTGTGTGTGAGTGTGGGCATCTGTGAGCATGGGCAGCTGTGTGTGGGTGCTGGCATCTGAGCGTGGGCAGGTGGGTTTGTGCTCACACATATGTGGCATGCGCCAGGCTGAAACCATGGTAAGCTATTTCAGAGGTGCACAGGAGCCCTGGAGACTACAGCAGTTAGTCTGGATGTGATCTTGCTCCTGGGAACTGATGAAGGGCACGGGGCAGCTGCACACACGTGAGATGTGGGTTTGGAAAGGACCCGTCAGAACAGCATAGAGGATGTGCGGCGGGAAGACCAAAGGCGGGCGGGCAAGCAGGTCAGGTGTTCCTCCATGGACTCAGTCTCCTCACGGGTGGGATGAGTTTGACCTGAGGGGATCACCGGGCCCTCTGAGTTCTCATCACCTGGGACTGGTCTTTCCATGCCCTTGGTATGTAGGTGACTGCTCATGTCTCACCATCCTGTGAGTTCTTCACGAGCAACTGTCACTCAGGCGTCACCCCCAGTAGTTTTGTAGGTGACAGTGGCTTGGATGCAGTGAGGGTCAGAGTTTCATTGGCTGAAAAATCATCTGCAGCCCCCTAGAGGGCTTGGGACTGACATTGCCCCACTGCTGGGAGGCCTCTGGGCTGAGGCCTCTGACAAGACACCTCCTCCCATGGCTCTCTGGGCCGTAGGAGGTCAGAGGCATGAACGGGGCAGCTTTCAGGCTGTTCTCTCATAATGGAAGGTGCCGCCAAGGCGGGTGCCATGCATCTACCATGCGGTGCTGTCCAGGACGCCGTGGCAGGAGGCCTGCAGCCCAGAGAAGCAGAAAGACAAGGCCTGCGTCTTCAGAAGGACCCAGTGGCGACACAGGAAAGAGGTCACGAGAGAAGCCCTGGGCCCTCACTGGCACAGACACAGATCTGAAGTCCCTCACCCTGGCCCCCTGCCTGGAGTCTGTGGACATCAACAGCTATAGGTGTGCTTTATGGTTAAGGAAAGCTGCCGCAAAAAAAAAAAAAAGAAAGAAAAAAGAAAAAAAGAAAGAAAAGAAAGAAAACAACCCAGCAAGAAACTGCAACAGGAGCCTATTCTCTTAGCAAACAGGGACAAGCAACCAAACGGCGTTCTGCCCTGCACCGCACCTCCTACGGCCATTCTTTTGTCTTCACATTTTCTGCGTGCTGCTCTGCAGAAGCTTGGCACGGGGGCATGCTTGAAACACATCAAGTTCTCCCCTCTCATGGGATCTCCGAAGTGTCCCTGGCCATGTGGGAAGCTTGGCTTGAGCGAGTGACAGGTGGCCGGCTTAATCCAGGAACAAAGGACGAGTCCTCCAGGGATGATTAGAGGTGATGGAAACTGAGCCGGGAGAGGAATGTAAGTGACAGCAGAGACAGAAAAAGAGCCCTGCCCCTGGGGCCAGACGTGGTAGGAAAAAATTCGAAGCGGCTCCGGAGCTCAGAAAACAATGAACACATTCCGAGGGAGGAGTGGGCCACCTGATGTGTCCTCTGACTGGTGCCCAAGGATAGCCGGGGCACTGATTGGCACATGTGCCTTGATGTGGCTCACCCTCCCACCTTGCAAAACATGAAATTATTTCAGAGCAGCAGGGGCTCAGGATGACTGTTTCTCTCACAGCAGTGGAAAGACCCCAGCCCAGGAACAATGTGGGGGAAATGCCTTCTCCAAGTTTGGCTAACACCGAGATGTGTCCATGGAGGAAGGCTGCCTCGGTAGCGTGGCTTGCCAGATCCGAAGGTCAATGAGTTCAACCCAGCAGACTCTTTTAAAAAGGGAGGATGGAGTCCGGGTATGGTGGCTTAAGCCTGTAATCCCAGCACTTTGGGAGACAGAGGCAGTGGATCATGAGGTCAGGAGTTCAAGACCAGCCTGAGCAATATGATGAAACCCCCATCTCTACTAAAAAAACAAAAATTAGCTGGGTGTGGTGGCATGCACCTGTAGTCCCAGCTACTCAGGAGGCTGAGGCAGGAGAATCGCTTGAACCCAGGAGGTGGAGGTTGCAGTGAGCCAATATTGTGCCACTGCACTCCAGCTTGGGCAACAGAGCAAGACTCCATCTCAACAAAAAAAAAGGGAGGATGGAGTCATTAAGAGTCTGGGATCTAAAACTGTGGACCACCTTAATCAACATCCAGTAACCTTGGGCAGAGAACTCCACCTTGTCTGGTTCTCTGCAAAGTGAAGGAGATGGATTTGATGAGCACTTCCCCTAACGTCCTGATGGCAGGACTGATAACATGACATTTTCACCAATGTTTTATGCTTAGTAAAGACACTGGCAATACATTCAGTCTCTAAAGTCTTGGAAATTTCCAATTAATCTATAAAGTCAGTGTAATTCTAACCAAATCCCAGAAAGATTTATCTGAGAACTTGGCAAGCTAATCCTAAAATTCATAGAGAGAGAAGAAAAAGGCCAAGAATACCAAGACAATTTCAAAAAAGAATGAGGGGGCAGACGCACTCCAGCAGATCTCAAGACATTACACAACCATGGTAATACTAAGACATCCGCTGTCCTCTGGGGACACTGGGGAACATGCAGCATCCCTCTCCAAGAGCTGAGAGTCTTCTGAAAAACACTAACCTTTGCAGGAGATAAGAAGTCTGCATAAACAAGATTTCCAAAACGTGGTTTTCAGATCACATGCAGGAAGCCTTTATGGGACTCTTGTTAAAAATGTAGCTTCCGGTGGGGTGCGGTGGCTTGTGCCTATAATGCCAGCCCTTTGGGAGCCACTTGAGCTCAGGAGTTCAAGACCACCCTGGGCAACAGTGAGACCCTATCTCTACAAAAAATATTTGAAGGAATAAAATTCAGGTGTGGTGGTGCGTACCTGTAGTCTTAGCTCATTAGGTTGAGGTGGGAGGATTGCTTGAACCTGGGAGGCAGAGGTTGCAGTGAGCCAAGATCGTGCCGCAGTGAGCCGTGATCACACCACTGCACTCTAAGTGACAGAATGTAACTCTGTCTCAAAAAAATAAAAACAAAAAAATATATAGATATATCTATAGCTGAAAACTTTTAAGTAAAAAAAAAAAAAAAATTTAGGCCGGGTACGGTGGTTCACACCTGTAATCTCAGCACTTTGGGAGGCCAAGGTGGGTGGATCATGAGGTCAAGAGATCAAGACCATCCTGGCCAAGATGGTGAAATCCCGTCTCTACTAAAAATACAAAAATTAGCTGGGCATGGTGGCGTGCGCCTGTAGTTCCAGCTACTCCCGAGGCTGAGGCACAAGAATTGCTTGAACCCAGGAGGCAGAGGTTGCGGCGAGCCAAGATCATGCCACTGCACTACAGCCTGGTGACAGAGCGAGACTCCATCTCAAAAAAAAAGAAATTTAAATGCAAATTCCCAGACTTAACACCACACCCAAGGAGTTGGAAGCTCTCCACACTAACAAGCTGCCCAAGTGACCTGTTTTACTCATTTAAGCTGGGGAGTCACTGATTCAAATGAATCAGCAGAAACCCATTTCTGGCCGCACGGTCAGCAACAGAAGTGCTATCCCTAAAGGCTAGCTAGCCATTGGCTAACCATGGCTCTATCAATTTGCAGCTGATAGCAAACAGTTGGATGATGGCATTTTCCCAAGTGAGTGTGAACTTCATGACCCTACCAGCCCAGGACTTCTTCTACATTTCCTCCAATGAGTACAGAAGGTCATTATTAACCCAGTAAGCAATCAGTATTGCCAATGGGATGGCTTCCCTGGAGGCACATAAATGAGCTTATAAAAAATAGTTATCAGAGTCCCCCCACCCCCACAGATTCTGAATCAGTTGCTCTAGAGTGGAGCTGGGGATTGGTAGTTTTTAAAAGCTCCCCAGATAATTCTAATAGACAGCCCAGGTATATCAGTTGGTCTAAATGTTTAAGAGAAGTAATGAGTCATGAAGACGGGTTTGTGTTTGCCTTCCGATCTCTCATTTTCCCTTTGGAACAAACCCAGCAGCTGGGACGGGAACGGTTATAAGACCACAGGGGAAGGAAGGGGCAGGGCTGCCACGTTGGAAGCACTGTGCACAGCCAGGCCGGCTGTGAGGCCAGGGCTGGGTATAGTAGGGCTCTGTTGGCCGGCCAGGGAGTAACTGGAGCCCACAAACAGCTCCCCTGTTGCCAAGCTATGGCCAGCAGACCCATCAGCTCCACCCTCCTTCCATGCACTAAGGCCCCAGGGAGCGAAAGATCTTCATTACGTGCTGCCAAGAAACTCTGAAAAATGCTTTTCTGGCCCCTACAAGAAAATATCAGTTGTGCATTTCTCATGAAAGAGGACATGGAAAAATCAGCCTGGGATAGCAGTGAGGTCTGCCCAGGGCACTGATTCCCACTGGCTTCCCCAGGCCAAGGAGAACTAGTGGTCAGTCTTGCCCTATCTGGGGCCTGAGGTTGACTTTGGTGCAATCCTGAATTTAACATCAAGGTCAGGGCTCCAGAATGAACGCTGTTCTCTGCCAACTGAGCTGGCTCAGGGCTACTGGGAGCAAGAAAGCTTAGCCTGCCCACCCTCTCTTCTCACTCATGGGGAAACTGAGGCACCAACAGAGCAGGGGTCTTGTCCAGTCTTCCAGCTCTCCTGGGTTAGCCTAGTGGTTGGCAGTGCCCCGCAGAGCCGAGCTGCCTAAGCCACACAGATGCGGTGCTGTGGTTTGTGGCTATTTAGCAACCAGCCAGGTACTTGGTTAAGCCGTGAAGCTACAACCAGGAAATCCATTTATTCTGGGGAAAGTCCTTCATCTGGGAGGTAAGGGAAGAGGAGAGAAAGATGAATGCTTTGGAAAAGAATTTGGAAGATAACTCAGGAAAAAAAAAGTTTTACAAAGGGAAAGAGAGAAAAAGAAATGAGAATGAGAAGCCAGATTTCTTGAAGGGTTTCATTCTTCTGTCATGGCAAATGCCACACATTCAGTACAGCTGGGAAGCATCTCTTCAAAGGAAAAACACGACTCATGCCCAGGAGGTGGCTTAACTATCCGCCCAGGGGAAGCTGCAGAATCTGGGTTCAGAGCCATCTTTGAAGTGTCCGTCCTTGGGGCAGGCGCCTGTGTACACCAAGCGGGGAGTCTCCCCCCCAGGACCCCCAGTGAGTACGTTGTCACCACAACACTGGTTATGAGGAATAATCACTATCACAACATTAGCCTGGACTCTTTAATTCTGGAAGAGCTCCTGGGAGATTCTTTTCTCTTTGGCCTCTTACGAATTTAGCGAGCGGTGTGCTCACTGCCAGTTTTTCATGTGTCGCCTCTGGAAGACAGACACCATCAGGAATTTCACTGCACAGCGTGTGCAGAACTTCCTAAACTTGCCCAAATCACTCTATTGGCATTAGGGCACATGCATTTTATTCAGGTGAGGAGCATTGCAAGAGGCGCTGATGGAATGAAATATTATCATCATCCCTGGTTACTCTAAGAACACTAAAGTAAAACCCAGGCAGTAAGGGGAAAATATCTATCAAAGCAAAACAAACGTACCTATTTTCAGACCAAGAGACTTTCATCCCATGACAATGCCCCTAACAATGCTTTTATTTTTATCCTGTGAAACAGTGATAAGTGCAGTAGAGCCTGATGTATTTTAAGAAGCTGGGGCGGGAGGGGGGCAGCGAGATCTGTGCCATACCTTGGCCAATTCAAGGTCATTTATCCATACAAGCGTTTTAAGGGGAAAATACCAACCTTTCTTAAATAAGCTGCGTTAAACAACGAGTGTCTCTTTTTCTCCAAGAATGAATGACGATGAACAGTGCTCCCCCGGCCCTCTCACAGGCTGTGACTGACTGACACCTTCCCAGCCAGGCAGCCGAGCCCTCTCTCCTTTTTTCTTCCTGCCCCTTTCTCTAACACCCCCGTTTTGTCAACAAAGTGTTATCACTGGAGGATGGCGTGAAAGGTCACTGCACCTGTGCTCATGTACTATGTACAGATCCTCCCTGAAGACGAGGCTTAGTTTGCTTTAAGACATTAGAAAATAACCCATAGTTTGGAAGCAGGGAACCAAGGAAAAATGTTATTAAAAAAAAAAAAAAAGGAAAGAAAAAGGCAGGCAAGGAAGGAAGGAAAGAGAAAGAAAAAATAAAGAGAACTTCCAGTCCCCAAATTCCAAAAAGAAATAGATGAAAGAAAAAGGGAAAGAGAAGAGGGAAGAGAGAAAGAGATGAGAGGGAGAGGGAGGGGGAGAAAGAAAAGAAAAAGAAAAAGAAAAGAAAAGGGAAGAAACAAAACCAACCCCTGTCCCCAAATTCCAGAGACCACGCGGGGGGCCGGCCCAGGGCAGCTAGTGCGTCAGGCGAGGACGCTGGCGCCGTGCTGCCCCCTGTCGGCCATGGAGGGGCGAGGTCGCAGCCTGCAGGTGGGGTTTGTTTTTACCATCCGCACAGATATTTGAAAGTGCATAAAAGACAGACATGCATTTGTTAAAGGGGTAGAGGATAAATGGGATTCTTAAAAAGAAGGCTAGCTGTAGTGGAGATAACTTTCTCTAACATTATACTCCTCATCTCTCTAGCTTTCTCTGTTATAACCCTTTTGATAAATTTTTAAAAAAATATTTGATGGAGAGAAAGTGATGCCAACAGTTCCTTGTGACTGCAGGAAAAGCGTCAGGGTCTGTGATTCCCAGCTGTAGTCCAGGGGGCCTGCCCACCAGCCCCTAGTCAATATTTGATGAGTGAATGTGACCCTGGGTTTCAATATCGGTCAAATGGATTAATGGACAGCCCACACGGAAGCAGGATGCTTGGGTCAGCTACATGTAAGGATTAGAGGAGGGGTAAGTAAAAATATCCTTTTTATAAATCTAGCCTTTCCTGATGACAACATTGCTAAAATATAACACTGCCCAATACCAGATGATGGACTTACCAGAACATGAGGGTCGCAGTGAGTGGGCCCTGAAGGGAATTTATTTTCTTCTGATTTCCCCTCTTCTCAAATGTCATCTGCTGAAAGTTCTGGTAACTTGGGTTCTCCACAGGAAACTATCAGCTGCCTTCAGCCTGGGGTGCCTGCATTGTGGCTGCACTGCGCTGCTGGGGAGGTCTCTTCAAATGCCATTAGTGACCTACTGTGTCTATTTGAAAGTCATTTGACATCTCATCCCGTTCTCCCTACTCTCCTTTACCACCTGCTGCGGGTTGACTGTGTCCCCCCAACAGTTGACGTGTGAAGAATTCAATTGCCATGGTAACAGTGTGGGAGGTGGGGCCTTGAAGAGGTGATTGGTCAGGAGGGCTCTGCCATCCTGCGAGGGGTTCCCGGTGAAAGGATGAGTTCCACCCTTCCCTCTCTGTCTCATCCACTTGCTTCCACCTTCCAGCATGGGAGAACTCTTACCTGATGCCAGCACCACACTCTCAGGCTTTCCAGCCTCCAGGCCATGAGCAGAATAAATTTGTACTCTTTTTTTTTTGAGTTGGAGTTTCGCTCTTATCGCCCAGGCTGGAGTGCAATAGGGTGGTCTTGGCTCACTGCAACCTCCACCTCCCGGGGTCAAGCAATTCTCCTGCCTCAGCCTCCCGAGTAGCTGAGATTACTGGCGTGTGCCACCATGCTTGGCTAATTTTGAACTTTTAGTACAGACGAGGTTTCACCATGTTGGTCAGGCCAGTCTTGAACTCCTGACCTCAAGTGATCTTCCCACCTTGGCCTCCCAAAGTGCTGGGAGTGCAGGTGTGAGCCAGAGGGCCTGGCCAACTTGTACTCTATAAATTACCCCATCTGTGGTGTCTGCGATGGCAACAGAAAGCAGACAAGGACAGTCCTGGTCCTGTTTTTCTGTTTTCCTCCTGACTTCAGCTATCTACAGTTGTTTACTATAAAATAAATTTAGGCGTAGTCTCTTAAATGGTCTAGAGGAAAACAGTTAAAGAAGAAAGTAACAAATAAGGCCCAAAAATAAATTATTGTGCATTACTCATAACGTAGAGAAAAGGTATCTTTAGACGACTACCAAAAATTGGAAAACATAACCTGTTAAAAAATATTTAGAGTACTGTACTGGTAGGTGTTTATTTTTGAAGTTTCATCATAAATGAGTGATATATATCTTAAACTCTAATAAACCTCAGTGTTCTTACAACATATTTCTTAATATATCAATTTGACTTTTAAAAACTTACTGAGCAATCCAATTGACTTTATTTTTGGCATTTTCGTTTTTAAAGCTAAAGAGAAACAAACATTATGCCACAAAGTAAATGAAAGAATATTTGTGTATTCTGAAAGCTGAATGTTCTTTTCTAACAGCACACCAGGTGAGGCGTGGGCTAGACCAAACCAGACAGGTCCAGGATGAACTCCTGGCTCTACTATTTCCTGTCTGTCACCTGAGGCCAATGCCCTCATCTCCCCAGGCCTGGGCTCCAAACCAGGAGCACAAACTAGCTGTGGAGTGGCAGGGACTCTGAAAAGCCATCCACATGTCTGTGGTGCCTCTTCAGGAAGCCCCAGAGCCTTTAAGAGCAAATAGGGCCCTTCAACCAATGCCCTTGGTATGTCCCAGGCTGTCGTTTGTGCTGAAGCTTCATTTTCTCAGTATCCGTTTCTTCCTCATTGTTGGAGAATTTCCCTTGCTGCTCTCAACTTAAAAATTAACATGTCTAGAAGGGCGTTGTGGCTCACCCCTGTAATCCCAGCACTTTGGGAGGCTGAGGTTGGCGAATCACAAGGTCAAGAGATCAAGACCATCCTGGCTAATTTGGTGAAACCCCGTCTCTACTAAAATACAAAAATTAGCTGGCGTAGTGGCGCGCACCTGTAGTCCCAGCTACTTGGGAGGCTGAGGCAGAATTGTTTGAACCCAGGAGGTGGAGGTTGCAATGAGCCAAGATCACACCACTGCACTCCAGCCTGGCTCCTGGTGACAGAGTAAGACTATCTCAAAAAAAAAAAAAAAAAAAAAAAATTAACATGTCTTTGAAATAAGGAATATGTGCACATGGCAGAAAGTTTAAAAAAACACAATAGTAAAAAGTAGGTCTCCTCCCCAGCCCCAGCCTCCAGAGCCCCTCATAAGAGGCACCACAATACCCACGTTTTAAGGATGCTTGTGTGTGTACATATATGTAGGCATTTAAAACAGAATTTATCTTGTATACATATTATGTCCTATTTTCCCTTTTAACATAGAAATGGCAGCATGTAGCCAGGCCCGGTGGCTCATGCCTGTAATCCCAGCACTTTGGGAGGCTAAGGCAGACAGATCACCTGAGGTCAGGAGTTCAAGACCAGCCTGACCAACATGGAGAAACTCCGTCTCTACTAAAAATTCAAAAGTAGCCAGATATGGTGCCTGTAATCCCAGCTACTTGGGAGGCTGACACAGGAGAATTACTTGAACCCAGGAAGCGAATGCCACAGTGAGCCGAGATCTCACCATTACACTCCACCCTGGGCAATAAGAGTGACACTCCATTTCAAAAAAAAAGAAAAAGAAAAAGAAAAAAGAAACAGCAGCATGCTATATACACCTTTCCCTGCTCTGTACTAGCGATTGATTGATCCAGTTATGACTCTTAGAGCTGCCTTCTTTTTCCTTATATTATATAATATCTAATTCAGTGCTTATTGGTGGGTGTTTAGGTAGCTTCCAATCGCTTGCTAGTACAGCAATGAACACATATCCTTGTACACGTATCATTCGGCACATGGGCAAGTGTGTCTAAAGGGGAAATACTAAGTCAAAGGTGTGTGAATTTAAAATCTCGAAATTTAACGCCAAATTGCCCTCCATAAAAGTTGTGCCGATTCATACCCCTGGACTTGGACGAGAATGCCTTTCCTTCACCACCTTGCCAACACAGCCTGCTGGGTGCCAGGGGGAAAAAAAAGGGCTTTCAATATAGTCTCCACATGGACTTCATTGATGCCTGAAGCCAGCGCTGCTTCCTGTGTCAAGCGTTTGAGTCATTTGACCTTCCTTTCCTGGGAACAGTCCCGATCTTTGCTCATCTTTCCATGACGTCACTGGTCCTTTTCTTCCTGATTTGTGGGAGCTCTTTAGGAATGAGCTGTTTGTGACTTGCGTTGCAAACATTCTTTCCCAGTTTGCCCTTTGTATTTCCTCATTTTGCTTTGCCAAGAAGAAACAGTGTATAATTATGTAACTTCATTTCTCAATCTTGTCTTTTATGACTTTTGGGGACTGTGCACAGCTAAATGGGGCCTCTTCCACTCCAGGATTATAAATATAATTGCTTGTGTTTTTCTCTGCTTTTGTGGTTTTATTTTTTACATTTAAATCTTTGATTCATCTGGAATTTATTTTCACAGAGGAGTGAGGGAGGCCCAGGCTGTCCCAACACCATCTACTGAATGACCATGTCTCCATTCCATCCGTATGGAACGCCACCTTCCACATGCCTGGTTTAAAACTGATCCTCCTACAGTGATCCTTGCTGTGCCCGTCAGTACTCCTGATGTGCAGTCCATCTCCCCATCCATCTTTGTCGGCATTCTGTCTGACTGCTCTGCCTTCAGAAACACCACCCGAGGCTGAATGCAGCAGCTCAGGCCTGTCATCCCAGCCATTTAGGAGGCCAAGGCAGGCGGATCACTTGAGGCCAGGAGTACAAGACCAGCCTGGCCAACATGGCGAAACCTTGTCTATACTAAAAATACAAAAACTAGCCAGGCATGGTGGCGTGCCTTTATAATCCCAGCTACTCTGGAGGCTGAGGCAGGAGAGTCACTTGAACCCAGGAGGTGGAGGTTGCAGTGAGCCGAGATCATGCCACTGCACTTAAGCCTTGGTGACAGAGCAAGACCCTGTCTCAAAAGAAGGGAAAGAAGGGAAGAAAAGAAAGGAAAGAAAAGAAAAGAAATGAAAGAAAAAGAAAGAAAGAAAAAGAAAAATGAAAGAAAGAAAGAACGGAAAGGACGGGGGAGGGGAAGGGAAGGGAACAAAAGAATGAAAGAAAGAAGGAAGGAAAGAAGGAAAGGGAGGAAAAGGCAGGAATGCAGGAAGGAGGGAAGGAAAGCCCACCTGACCCTGTGCCCAGCCTGCAGGTGGGAACTCCTCTGCCCCGGCCCCACCCTCAGACACTCCACCAAGGAACAACGCCTGGCCTGGCACTACGGCTCACGCCTGCAATCCCAGCGTCCCAGCACTGAGAGGCTAGGTCACTTGAGCCCAGGAGGTCAAGGCTGCGCGCAGTGAGCTGTGTTCGTGTCACTGCACTCCAGCCTGGGTGGCACAGCAAGATTCTGTCTCACAAGGAGGAGAAAAAGCGTGTCCTTCCACAGCACCTTTTAGTAGAGACTCTCACTTGCTCACTTTCCTTTTCTCAGGCTGTTGCCTAGGCCAGAGTGCAGTGGCACAATCCTCACTGCAGCATCCCCAGCTCACACTTCCCAAGTAGCTGGGACCATAGGCAAACATGACCACACCTGGCTAATTATTTTCATTTTTATCTTTGTTTTTTTGATTTTTGAGATGGAGTCTCACTCTGTCACCCAGGCTGGAGTGTAGGGGTGTGATCTTGGCTCACTGTAACCTCCACTTCCCAGGTTCAAGCAATTCTCCTGACTTAGCCTCCCAACTAGCTGGGACTACAGGCACACACCACCATGCCCGACTAATTATTTTTTGTATTTTTAGAGATGGGCTTTCACTGTGTTGCCCAGGCTGTTCTCAAACTCCTGAGCTCAGGCAATCCACCACCTCGGCCTCCTAAAGTGCTAGTATTACAGGCACGAGCTGCTGCACCCAACTCATTGATAATTGTTTTGTAGTGATAGGGTCTCACTACGTTGCCCAGGCTGGTCTCAAACTCCTGAGCTCAAGTGATCCTCCTGCCTTGGCCTCCTGAGTAGCTGGGATTTACAGGCATGAGCCACTGGGCCTGGCTGGGTCTCGCTTTTTCTAATCTTCCCAATAACCCAGGAGAGGTGATCACAGGGAGGAGGGCAGAGAGGGCTCTCCTGCCAGGAAAAGGAAGGAGCAGCTTTGGCAAGCAGCAGTCTGGAGTCCCGGCCCAGCGGCCATCCCCTGAAGACTCTTTCCTTCAGCAAATATAAGCCACCCACCTTCATTTACCCATGGAGAGTGATCTCATCACTGTTGCTAAATAATATGAAAAATGATGCACATGACACATTCAGCCACCTGCTGCAGCTGTCACTCCTGCCTCTGGGACCACCCAGCACTGAGGCTCCACACATGGGCTGATTCGGGTGGCCCAGACCATGCTCCCTGAACCCTCTGCATCATTCTCATCCATAACCTCCCTCTGCTCCCGGATCCTGCCTGGGGTGACACATCTGTAGCAAGGGCAACTCAATTTGACTTCCCACACACAGAATGCCAGGGCTGCTAACTCTCAATGTGTCCCCAGCTCTGCTCTGTCTCCTGAGCTCCACTCAGTCGTCGTCACCTGTATGCCTTCCAGGCAAAACTCAACAGGCTTGATACTAAAGTCATGATTTTCTCCCACAGCGCTTGTTCCTAAATCTATTTTCCTATTTTGCTCAAACATCATCAACAACCCAAGACAGAAACATGGGGGCCATGCCTTCGGGAGGCCCTGTGCTACTCTTAGGCCCTCGGTCCAGCCTGTGGGCGGGCATGGGTTTGCCTGAGTTCCAGTCTAATATAGGAAGATCCAGGGCCAGGAGCTTCTTTCCAGAGAAGCTAGACTCTGGTTCTGAGAGATTCCCCACATGGCTTTAATCCTATTTGGCATATCAGATGCATTACACGAGGCTGGAGAAATAAGAATGTCGTAGCCCATCCCTTTGGGTCCTGGAAATGGAGGGAAGAGAGAGGAAAAGCAAGAGCACCAAGTCACCGGAATGAATGGCACCATGTCTATGCCCTGCAGGCTCCAGCTGAAGGACAGGAGTGAGAAGGGTGGGAGGGGTCCCCCCCCCGGGGTCCCCCCCCCCACTTCCCCTGTGCAGGGGCTCTGAGGAGGCTCCGCCACAGGGAGCTTGTTCCTCTGAAGAGTAGCCAGGCTGCAGGAGGCCCTAAAATTTGGCAAGGGGTCTTGAGTGTTGTTGAGTAAAAGGAAATCCCCCTACCCAGCAGCCAGCAGGTGGAGGCTAGGGGGAAGTCCAGATGTGTTTTAGACAAAGGCAGCACATTTCCTCTGACTCTCCGCAGCACTTGTCTTCTTTAATAAGTATCTTTCACGTTGATCCTATCTCCGCTTCCCACCATGCCGCCTGAGTGAAACCCTAGGTCCTTCGGATGGAAGCACTGCAGCGCACAGTCCAGTCCATGCCCCACTGGGACACCTTCCTAAACCAGAGTGGCTGTATGGCTTCTTTGATTGTAAGTGTCAAGCTTTTCTCTCTCTCTCTCTCTTTAATTTTTATTTTGGAGACAGGGTCTTGCTCTGTCACCCAGGCTGGAAGGCAGTGGCGCCATCACAGCTCACTGCAGCCTGAACTTCCCCGGCTCAACCAATCCTCCCACTTCCCTCTGGAGCAGCTGGGAGCACAGGCATCAGCCACCACACTTGGCTAATCTTGAACAATTGTTCAAGATTGTAGAAACCACGTTTCGCAGTGTTTCCCAGGCTGGTCTCGAAATCCTGGACTTAAATCCTCCTGCTTCGGCCTCCCAAAGTGCTGGAATTCCAGGCATGAGTGTCAAGCTGCGCACTGCTGACACGGCCGGCCGGGATCCAGCTCCGGTGCCTGTCTCCAGCCTGACGTCGACGCCCACCCCACAGGCAAACACCTCGCCTCCGCCTCCAGCCCCCGCCCGGCTTGCGGCTCTCCTCAGTTTCCAAGCGCGTTGTACCCGCTTGCCATCAGCTGTCCCTTCCCTCAGCACTGCCTTTGCAGGCGACTTGCTCTTCTCCACCGAGACTCAGCTCTTTCATGAAGCCTTTCTCGACCTCTGTAGCCGTGTGAGGCCTCACTCCCTAGGTCAGCACCTCCTGCTCCAGCTAGATGGGGGACGGTGACAGGAGCCTGCTGAGGACACTGTAGCTGCATCCTGCCTGCACGCCCCCAACTTCTCCAGCCTTCTCCTTTTGCAGGCTGTCCCTTTCTTCCGAAATGATCTCTGTTCCAGGCCAAAACACTCTTGAAACTGTTCATGTCATAACATACTCTGCCGGGTGGTGCGGTTTCTTTCTCAATTATCCCCACTCCTCCCTTAGGCTATTGAGCTAGAGGGGCTCAGAGGGCGCTTCCCAGGGCTCCACTCCAGCAACCTCTGGACTACAGGATCACTCAGGAAATATGTGGACAGTACCGCGCACCTCCAGCAGCACCTCCCCGGGCCCCCTGTATAGAGTATGGTCCACATCACAGGCTCCCTGGCTAGTGCCTTGTGGACCCATCCAACCTGGCGGAGATGAGGTGCTCAAGAGATACGTGTAGCAAAGGAAATACTGGCGGGTAAAGAGGGGAAGCAGGACTCTTTCAAGGGAGGTGGTGGGTGGGCCTTCGCGGTTTAAGAGTTGCCCCCGGCGCTCCAACTGCCCCGCCCCTCCCCGCCCCACAGCAGCGCCTCCCGCACCCACCCCATCCTACCGCACCCTATCCTGTCTCGCCCCGCCCCGCCCCCACCCCATCGCCCCGCCCCGTTCCGCCCCACCCGACTCGCGCCGCGTGCCACGCCCCCTCCGCGTCGCCCCCGCCAGCCCCGCCTCTGCCCGGCCCCACTCCACCCTGCCCGCCCCGCCCTGCCGTCCCTACCTGCCCGGCCCCGCCCGCACGCGCCCGCCGCTCACCTGTAGGCCCAGGGAGACACGCTGCGCAGGTTGGTGGGCGGCCGGAAGCGGCGGTCGGCGGATCTGCCCCCTGCCGGGCAGCTCGCGTTGCGCGCCTGCTCGCGCGGCCCCAGCTGCAGCGTGTGGTGGAAGGCGCTGAGCACGCCGGCCGCCAGGCGCCCGTACAGCTGCTCCAGGAGCTCCTCCGGCCGGTCAGCGCAGCCCCGCGGCCGTGCCGGGCGCCTGCCCGCCCTCGGGGCGCCCGCAGCCCAGCCCGGCGGCAGCACCAGCAGGAAGCCGGCCACCAACATCCAGACCTGCGGGACAGGCCACGCTCAGCGCCCGCGCGCGCCGGAGGAGCCCGCCTGCGCCCTGCGCCGGTGTCCCGCCCGCGGCGCCCGGAGCCCGCGGGCGCCTCCCCTCTCCCGGCAGAGCCGGAGGCCGGCCCGGAGGATGGGAGCCGCGCGGGCTGGCCCTCGAGCGCCTTCCCCGCCTGCCCGCCGCCCGCGGGGTCCCCGGGGCCCATCCCGGCGCCGGCCCGCGCGCCCCCGGCCCCCACCGCCACCGCCTCCCCGAGCCGGGGGCCGCACGGGGGCCTGGTGCGGGGCGCGCGTGCACGTGTGCGTGTGCCTGCCGGGCTGCTGCGCCGCAGGCTGCGAGTGCCTGTGACCCGCCGCGCCCTCACCTCTGGGCGCGCCATCCTCGTGCCGCCGCCAGCAAGGGAGCCCCGGAGCCTGAGACACCCGGACCCGCCGCCTCGCAGACCCATCCACGCCCCCGCGCCTCGTCATCCGCCCGCCCCCGCCAGCCCGCCCGGGGTCCGGGACCCGCTTTTCGGAGAGAAGCCCCCCTTGGCCTTTCCTCGTACCCGGGGACGCAGACCGAGGAGCTGACTGCGCGAGGTCGCCGCCCGGGCTCATGACACAGAGCGGTTCTGCACCCCTCGCCTCCAGGAGCTGAAAACATTTTGTCACTTGTGCAGTGTACTCACCAGTGCCCCCAACATCTTCTCTCCCGAAAACGCTTTCAGATTCGCGCCGAGGGCGACGCGGCGGCTCTTTAGTGGAGTAACCTGAAGGGCCACGCAAACTGGGGCCCCTAGCCGCGAGTATGCGGCGGGCCGTGGGGGTCGGAGGGCCCGGGGTCACGCGCTCCGAGCCTGTGCTGTGCCGCGCGGGAGGAGGAGAGGGCTGGCCCTGCCGGGCGCGGGTGCGGGCCCGACTGGCTGAAGGAGGAGTTGGGACTGGCCTGGAAGTCTCCGAGCAGAAAACTGGGGCCGACAGGATGGAGTTGGGGGAGGCCGATTTTGGCTCAGAGAGATTTCTCTGTTAAGGGAAGCAGTCCAAGAATAGAACAGGCCCCTGCGAGAGGATGCACTCAGACCCAGAGGGATTCTCCTTAGAGCTACCTCTTTTGAGATTCCGTACTTCGAGGAAATTAAAAAATCTCTATTTTTAATAAGGTGGGAGGAGGGTGCTTCTCCTTTCTCCTCAACAACACGAAATGATCCTGTGCCTCTATCCACAAGTCCACAACGAAGCACTGAATACTTCCCCGAGTCACTTTCATGGCTGTTCTTGGGTATCTCTGATGACGATGTTGGAGAGCTCCTACTCCGTGAAAACTCAGTTCTAAGTGCAGGCGTGAAATGAGCCTGGTAGTCTGCGAATGAAGAAGCTAAAATGAAGAACTACATTATACTTCATAACACAAGACAACTTGCTTGCTCGTTCATTCTGCAAGAAAATGCTTAATGCTTCCTAGGTGGCAGGCTAATGAATATGATTTTAAAGCAGTCATGCTTTGAAAATAAACAACCCATCCCAGCTGTAAGCTTTTTGAAAAAGTGTACAAAATATGTAACTGATGACTTCCGGAATGGTTTGCAGCTTTGGTATTTGACTGAATTGTAAACCATTAGTTAAACTATCTTTCAGTTATGCTTTGTAGGAAAAACACTTTTCTAGGCCTTGAATGTTCTATAAGTAAGGAGCTTAGTAATCTAGTTAATGCTAAAAAATCTCACTGAAATCTCCAGTTTAAACGATTTAAGCAATTTACAGCTCTTGGCAAATACTTGTTTTGGGTTATAAAACACTGTTTTTCTGACTAGTAAATTGTTCATGTTGTTTCCTTTCCAGTAAAATGGGAATAAAGGCTTCAGTACTCAAATACTGCTTATTTTTATTGGAAAAAAGGAAACGTGGAGGCTTTAAGAGAATATCATGAGAGCTTCATAGAAATAGTCCGTCTCGTTTCAGCATCCGTTCCTATATGAGGTGACGTAGTACCAGACTTAATTCTGCATATTATTCAACAAAATCTTTTCCACTGCTAGCATGGCAACTTCTCTTCCCCCCTCTCCCAGCCTCCGAATTACCTTGGAAGTGGGAAGGAAAATACTTTCTAGCAGTTTTCATTTTGTGAAAGATCACAAATGACTGAAAAATGCACACCCATTTGGTAAAACAAAGTTCATCTTTGTGAGACTAATCAGTTGAGAGTCTTATAAATAGGTGCAAATGTTTATGAGTTCCCCTCAAATTTCAGTGTTTATGAAGATGCAAAAATAAGCATGTTCGTAAGTTCAAACCTAAGACAGGTGAAAAAAAGGGAATAAAATACTCAAAAGCAGGCTCATCGTGTTCCCTTAAAACTAGCACATCAGCAGTGTGGTCAATGAAGTCTCAATTGGAAGCCTCTCCAGTCCCTCTCTCATCCCCTGGTTTACTCCGCACCCTCAATACCAGCACAGCTGCAAGACTGCTTGGCATGGGCCAAGCTGCTGGGGAACATCTTTTAAATCATCCTTAGGCACCGTAACTCCAAAAGCCGGTGTGTGGTTGGCTACTTCCATACTGATCTTCTTGGGTTACAGATGTACATATCTACCCAAACCTCTTTCTCTCCCTTAAAGAGCTGCCCCTGGGTGTTCCTGCTGATAGCACTCCTCACTGCTGTCACCCTCCTGGTCACTCCCTTGATTCACTGATTTTAGCACCTGGAGCTACCACTATTCCTGATCATTCCTGTCACCTTAACCTGCACAGAGACATTTAACACGCTGATTTCCAAGTGACTATGTTAGTTCAATTGTCTTTATTTCCCATCTCTTCTCAACTGTCAAGTCATATGGTCAGATCCAAGGTTTCATCATCACCAGTAACTGCAACACATCCAAACATCTGATTTCAAATACCCTATCACCTGACACAGGCGCCTTCTGTTTTCGCCCACTCCTGCCGTTCTCTGTTGCCGTGCAGCCTTCTCCCACTTCTCACTAACCATTCCACTCCTGAATCCTTACCTCCTTTCTTATCTAGTTTAGATTTCACAGTTCAACACTGTCACCACACCCTTGTAAACACCCTTACTTAATCCCTTTCTTCTTTTTCTCTCTGTGGTACTTGCCTAGAGTCCTATCTCAACTCTTAAAAATCATACAACTGGGCTGGGTGCAATGGTTCACACCTGTAATCCTAGCACTTTGGGAGACTGAGTTGGGTGGATCACCTGAGGTCAGGAGTTAGAGACCAGCCTGGGCAACATGGTGAATCCTTGTCTGTACTAAAATAGAAAAAATTAGCCAGGCATGGTGGTGCATGCCTGTAGTCCCAGCTACTTGGGAGACTGAGGCAGGGGAATTGCTTGAACCCGGAAGAGGGAGGTTGCAGTGAGCCGAGACCATGCCACTGCACCGCAGCCTGGGCAACAGAGACTCTGTCTCGAAGAAGGAAAAAAAGCATACAACTGAGCTGAGTAGACTCAGTACTGATTTATGACCACAAGTCTTTTTTTTTTTTTTTTTAAGATGGGGTTTCGCCATGTTGGCCAGGCTGGTCTTGAACTCCTGACCTCAGGTGATCCACCCACCTCAGCCTCCCAAAGTGCTAGGATTACAGGCATGAGTCACCGTGCCTGGCCACCACAAGTCTTAGATTAACATTCAACATAAATATTCCATTACACCTCTGCAGTTACGGTCTTCTGCCAGTATCACTGATCTACATATTCTCTCAAGTCTACTGCCCATTTCCTTCCTCCCACCTTCCGCAGACACAGATGAGAGCTTCTACTTTTCTTCCAACCACCAAATGCACTAGCTTACTCACACCCAGTCTGATGTCTCCCACCTTCTTTCCTGATGCATTTGATAAACCCTTTCTTGACCCCAAGTCCCACTCGAATCCCCTTTACAGCAAGCGTTCTGAATTTTTATTTTATTTTATTTTATTTTTGAGACAAAGTTTCACTCTTATTGCCCAGGCTGGAGTGCAGTGGCCCAATCTTGGCTCACTGCAACCTCCACCTTCTGGGTTAAAGCTATTCTCCTGCCTCAGCCTCTCAAGGAGCTGGGAATATAGACATGTGCCATCACGTCCAGCTAATTTTTGAATTTTTAGTAGAAACAGGGTTCACCATGCTGGCCAGGCTCATCTCGGAACTCCTGACCTCAGGTGCTGGGATTATAGGGGTGAGCCACTGTGCCCAGCCTTGATTAGCATCTTGTTCTATTGTTTCGTTTTCAACCTATCTGTGCCTTTAGATAGTCACATGTCACTTGCCAACAGGCATACATTCTGAGAAATGTGTTGTAAGGTGATTTCATTGCTGTGTGAACACCCTAGATTGTACTTAAACTGAGTATTGACTACTATACAAGTGGGATCTATGGTGTGTAGTTTAGGCTACAAATGTGTACGACATGTTACTGTACTGCATGCTGTAGGCAGTTGTAACACAACAGTTCTTGTGTTATCTAAACGTAGAAAAGGTACAGTAAAAATGTGGTATTATATTCTTATGGGACAGCATCATATATGTGCATATATGTGGTCTGTTGACTGAAATGATATTATGTAGTGCAGGATTGCATTTAAAATATGTCTCTTGTAAGTAACATGTAGTTGAGTCTTGTTTAATAGTCTGATAATCTCTGTCACTTAATTAGAGTATTTATTTACATTTGCTGTATTAACATAATTAGCATTTACTAATTATTAATATAACTGAGTTTGCTTTTTATAATTACTAATGTAATCACTAATGTAATCGGGTTTAAGCCCTGTCTTGCTGCTTGTTTTCTTTTTGTTCATCTGCTCTTTATTCCTTCATTTCTCCTTTTCCTGCCTTTCTTTGGGTTAATCGAGCATTTTTTATCATTATATTTTGTCCTCCATTGCTTTTTCATTGTTATTTATTTATTATTTTTAGACACGGGGTCTTGCTGTGTCATCCAGGCTGGAGTGCGGCGGTGCCGCCACAGCCCACTGTAACCTCTGGCTCCTGGACTCAAGCCATCATCCGTCACAGCCTCCCAAGTCCATGCCCAGCTACATTCGCTTAAAACAATAAAAACAAACTTTTATTTTGAAATAATTTCAGACTTAGAGAAAAGTTGTAAGGAGAGTGCAAAGGAACTCCACATGCACTTCACTCAGTTCCACTGCTAACATTTCTCATTGCTTTTTTTTTTTTTTTTTTTTAAGACTAGTCAAGTGCAGTAGTGAGAAGGGGGAAAGAGTAGAACAAGGAGTTCGATCTGTAACTGACTGTGGACAATCGATTGAGATAACTCATTACCTTTGGACCAGCCTCTCATTGCTTTCACTGTGCTTCCTTCTGAAGCACTGAGCCACTGAGTTGCAGAAATCAGGACCCTTTGTCTCACAACACACAGTGTGTATTTCTCAGGAACAAAGACATTCACTTATGTAACCATAGTGCAATTCCAAAAATTGAGACATTTCACAGATACTTATATAGATGGTCTCCAGCTTTTGATTGTTCAACTATGATTCTTCAGCTTTGTGATGAGCTTATTAGGACTTACCTTACTTATCATTAAATCCTACCCTATGGTAAGTTGAGGAGCATCTGGATTTAATGATAGTTTGAGTTAGGATTTTTCATCTTTGTGGCCAGTATATCAGGGTAGTAAATGCATTTTCAACTTGTAATATTTTTAACAATGGGTTTTATCAGGACACAGCCCTATCATAAGTTGAAGAGCATCTGTACATTCCTATTCCCATTTCACCAGCTGTCTCTATAAGGTCCTTTAAAGCAAAATTCCCCAGTCCCGGATCTCATCAAGGATCATGCATTGCATTTTGTTGACATGTCTCTTCAGTCTTCCTTCTTCCCCTCCCCTCCCCTCCCCAACCCTTCCCCTCCCCTCCCCCCTCCTCTCCCCTTCCCCTTCCCAACCCTTCCACTCCCCTTCCCTTTCCCTCCCCTCCCTGCTCCCTTCCTGTCCCTGCTCCCCTCCCCTCCTATCTCCATGGATTCCTCCTCCTCTCCTATTCCCCTTCCCCCTCCCCTCCCCCTCTCCTCCCCTCCCCCCTCCCTTCCTGTCTCACACTTCCCCTCCTGTCTCCACTGATTCCTCCTCCCCTCCTCCTCCCCTCCCCTCCCCCTCCCTTCCCCTCCCCCCTCCTTTCCCCCTTCCCTCCCCCTTTTCCTCTCTTCCTGTCTCACTGATTCCTCCTCCCCTCCTCTTCCCTTCCTCCCTCCCCTCCCCTGCCCCTCCCCCCTCCCTTTCCCTCCCCTCCTCCCTCCCCTCCCCCTCCCTTCCCCTTCTGTCTCCACCCCTCCCTTCCTGTCTCCACCTCCCCTTCCCTTCCCTCCCTTCCTTGCTCCCTTCTTTTTTTTCTTTCTTTCTTTTTTTTTTTTTTTTGTCAGAGTCTCACTGTTGCCCAGGCTGGAGTGCAGTGGTGCAATCTCGGCTCACTGCAACCTCTGCCTCCCAGGTTCAACTGATTCTCATACCTCAGCCTCCCGAGTAGCTGAGATTACAGGCGTGCACCACCAGGCCCAGCTAATTTTTTGTATTTTTAGTAGAGATGGGGGATCTTACTATGTTGGTTAGGCTGGTCTTGACCTCCTGTCCTCAAGCAATCCACCCCACCTTGGCCTCTCAAAGTGCTGGGATTACAGGAGTGAGTCACTGCACCTGGCCTGCTTCAGTCTTCCTTTATCTGGAACAGTTCCTTGGACATTTTTTTGTCTTTCATGGCCTTGATATTTTTGAAAGTAGAGGCCAGTTATTTTGTCAAATGTTCTTCAGTTGATGATGCTTCTTACATGACTCGGTTTAGTTTCTTTTTTTGGCAGGAATATTGATCAGGTAATCTTGGATCTTTTCAGTGCCTCATGTCAGGAGGCACAGGGGTTTTATTCATCCTATTACTGGCTGTGTTAACTTTGGTCGTGATTAAGGTACCATGAGGTTTCTCCAATAAAATCACTATTCTTCCTCTTATAATTAATAAGTAATTCATGGAGAAAACTTTGGGGCTATGTAAATATAGCACTCTCATGAAACGTTCCTTCACTTGCTTTAGCAATCAGTGATGATTCTTGCGTGGATTCATTAATATTGTGGTGGTTGCAAAGTGGTGATTTTTATTTATTAGTTATTATTTATCTATGTATTTATTTTCAGAGACAGTGTCTTGCCCTGTCACTCAGGCTGGAGTACAGTGGTGCCATCATAGCTCACTGGAGCCTCAAACTCCAGTGAGTTCTCCCACCTCAGCCTCCCGAAGAGCTGGGACTAACTACAGGCACTCACCACTGAGCCTGGCTTATTTTTTTTTTTATAGAGACACAGTCTTGCTTTGTTGCCAGAACTCCTGGCTTCAAGCAATCCTTCTGCCTCGGCCGCTCAAAGTGCTGGGATTACAGGCTTGAGCCACTGTACCTAGCTGATTCTATCATTCTTTCCATATTCATTAGTTGTGCTATTAGATTTTTAATTATACATTCTGCAAAACACTCCTCATTATGGTCTAGCACTGTCTGAATGACACAGGAAACTTCGTTTAATACCCAATCCTAATCTTGGGACTAGTATGATCAATATTTTATTTCTATGTATGTTAAAACCCCACAAGACATTATTATTATTGTTGCTTTAAATAGTATTCTTTTATATATCCCCATACCTTTCTGGTGCTCTCATTATTTTTCAACTTTGTCATCAGTTTCTGTCACTTCATGCTTCTTCCTAGGATCATCTTCCTTTAGGCTGTGGAACTTTTAGCATTTTCTGTAGAACTAGTCTGGTAATTAATTTTCTCAAATTTTGCTTGTCCAGAGTCTTTTTTTTTTTTTTTTTGAGATGGAGTCTTGCTGTCACCAGGCTGGAGTGCAGTGGCACAGTCTTGGCTCACTGCAACCTCTGCCTCCCGGGTTCAAGCAGTTCTCCTGCCTCAGCCTCCTGAGTAGCTGGGATTACAGGTGCCTGCCAACACACCGGGCTAATGTTTGTATTTTTTAGTAAAGATGGGGTTTCGCCGTGTTGGTCAGGTTGGTCTTGAACTCCTCACTTCAGGCTATCTGCCTGCCTCGGCCTCCCAAAGTGCTGGGATTACAGGCATGAGCCACCGTGCCTGGCCTGAAAAGTCTTTAAAGTTTATAGGATATATTCACTGGAATAGAATTCTAGATTGGCAGAGTTATTTTTTTGTTTTTCAGCACTTAAAGATACCATTCTGTTGTCTTCTAGTTTCCCAGTCTTTATTGAAATGTTAGCCATAAAGCTTATTAATGTTCCTCTGAAATTAGTGTCCTTGTAATTCTGGTTATCTGAAGGACTTTCCCCATGTTTTTCAGTGGTTTGAGCACAGTGTAACTACAGTGTAGTCTTTGTATCTCCTTGGTGTTCACTGAACTTCATAAATCTGTGGCTTGATGTCTTTTAACAATTTAGGGAAATTGTAGACATTCTCTCTTCTAATGTTACTTCTACCCCACTCTCCCTTCCACTCCTTTCATGATTCCTATTATAATTATTTAAACTCTTGACTGTGTCCCAAGTGTCTTTTATCAGCTGCTTTGTTTCCAGTCTTATTTCTCTTTGCTTTAGTTTGGATATTTTTCTATTGACCTATTCACTAATTCTTTTTTTTTTTCTAGGAAGTGAAAAAGAAGGATAAAAAAAGAGGAAAAAAGAGGAAGAATAAAAGAGAGAAAGAAAGAGAAAGGGGGAGAGAGAACGAGAATCTTGCTCTATTGCTCAGGCTAGAATGTAATCTAAATATAGGTATTAAAGACCTCTTTTATGCCAATAATTATACTTAATAATGGAGACAGGAAGGAATAAGGGAAGAAAATAACAAACAGCCAACCAATATTTCATTTAAATCTGTGGAATGCTATGGAATTACTGAGAAGTGATTTATTTCCATTTATATGGTCACTTTTAGAATAGGTGTAATATGATACTGAGAAAAATATATGTTTTATGGATATGGGGTGGTGAATTCTGTAAATATTTATCAAATTTACCTATTCACTAATTCTGACATCTGCTGTGTCTGGTACATTTTCAATCCATTCAAATAAGTTAATTTCAGATATTGTATCTTTCAATTTTAAGTTGTCTATTTGAATCTTTTTCGCAGATTCCAACATTCAATTGAAATTTTCCATCTTTTTATCCATTTTATTCATTTAACACACTAGTTATAAAGTCCTTGTTTCTTAAATCCACTGCTTCCATTTGTGTTTTCTCTTGATTGCTGGTGATATTTTCTTGACTCTTTGCACTCTAGTAATTTTCTTTGTTACATGCCAAGCATTGTATATATAAGAACCATAGAGACTGCAAATGATACTGTTACCACAGAAAGGTCCTGTTTCCTCTATGAGGCAGACAGGATTCAGGACTAATTACTTCAGTCCAGCCAGGGATTGAGCTGAGATGCAGGGTCTCATTCTGTTGCCCACACTGGAGTGCAGTGGCACCGTTACAGCTCACGGTAACCTTGAAGTCCCGGTCTAAAGTGATCTTCCTGCCTCAGCCTCTTGTGTAGTGGGGACTATAGGTGCATGCTACCATGCCCTGGCTAATTTTTTAATTTTTTTTTTTTTTTTGTAGAGAAGGGGGTCTCACTATGTTGCCCAGGCTGGCCTTGAACTCCTGGCCTCAGGCAATCCTCTTGCCTCAACCTCCAAAAGCACTGGGATTATAGGCATGAGCCACCTCACCCAGCCTGAGCTGGAGTTTTTGTAAGGGTCAGTCCACTCTTGATTCATGTTTGTCCTTCTAGACTTTTGACTAGGAGCTTAGATTTGTCTCCTCAGTTGAGAAAGACGGAAAGAGTCAAGTTGGCACCTCCATGTTTTGAATTTAGATTACTAGCCTCCTGCCCCCATGCAGATTCACAAAATAGCAAATATCTTTTAAAAATTTTTTCAAAATGGAGTCTTGCTATGTTGCCCAGGCTGGAGTGTGGTGACACAGTCTTGGCTCACTGCAATCTCTGCCTTCCAGGTTCAAGAGATTCTCGTGCTTCAGCCTCTGAGTAGCTGGGGTTACAGCTGGCTAAATTTTGTATTATTTGGGATTATGCCTGGCTAATTTTTGTATTTTTAGTAGGGACAGCGTTTTGCTATATTGGCCAGGCTGGTCTCGAACTCCTGACCTCAAGTGATCCAGTCGCCTTGGCCTTCCAAAGTGCTGGGATTACAGGTGTGGGCCACTACACCTGTTCCCCAAAATAGCAGATATCTTGAGGGTAGATTAAATAACAAGTATCTTGTGGAAAGCCCTTCCCTCTAGCAGGACATTGTCCCCTAAGGACTATGGGAGATTTAACTAAGCCTTTAAAAGCCTCCATCCAGTTCCCCAGCCTTCAGCATGACCCCACCTGGAACAGCACTCCAGCAAATGCCCCATGGTGGAAAGCCAGACAGATGTTTGGGGCTTCTCTGAGTTTCCAGTTTGTCATGCCAACCTCACATGACTACCAAAAGCTCGGCTAGTTTTTCTTCCCTCTAGATGACGCTTCTTCCCTGGGGAAAGCCCAGCTCTTAGCCCATGCCTAGAACTGGCAAATGTCTCCAGAAAAACAGGCAGGAACAGCAGTTTATTTAGCAGTGGCACTTTCCTCTCTGCAGTTTTAGTGTTGCTGCTTCCACAGCTCTCCAGAGACTTTGAACATGATTTTTGCAATGATTGTTTTTTTCCCCCTAGCTGCTACAGAGGCCTTCTGTGACCTACTGCAGCCTCCTCGGAAATGGAATCCTGAATCCGGACACTTCCTAATCACTCGTTGCTCTTCTGAGTCTCTTCTGCTGAGCCACCCTTTTTCTCCGGTACTCACGAGCAAGTTGCTTATACTTCTTTTCTCTATTCTCACTCTGAGCTAAGTGATCTCATTCAGTTTCATGGTTTTAAGTACGAAGTGTACATAGATGGTTCTCACATTTCTACCTGTAGCCCTCACCTCTTCTGTTACCTCCAGATTTTAAGGTTTAACTGCATTCTTTGTATCCGAAATTGAATGCTTAAGAGACAAATTCAACATGACTAAAATATATCTACTTATTCCCCCCAAAATCTATTCCTTCCCTTTTCTCTGAGACAGAGTCTCAAACTGTTGCCCAGGCTTGTGGTGCAGTGACACAATCTCCGCCTCCTGGGTTCAAGCAATTCTCCTGTCTCAGCCTCCCGAGTAGCTGGGACTGCAGGCACGCACCATCACGCGTTGGTGTATTTTTTAGTAGAGATGGGATTTCACCATGTTGGCCAGGATGGTCTCGATCTCTTGACCTCGTGATCTGCCCGCCTCGGCCTCCCAAAGTGCTGGGATTACAGGCATGAGCCAGCAACCAAATTCTTAGTAGGCATGGATAATCAGTAAACATGCAGGCTTCTGTAGCAAGCGGAAGACAGGATTAAATTGCATTTTTGTTGCAGACCGATCACCTGGGCCTAATTTGGCTGCTGCCTCCCACGGGATCTCTGAGCCTAGAAGGGAAATTTAGGAGGTGGGAGGGAAAACCAAGGCCGGCCTGCAGGATGTTTCCTTTGTTGTCTTCTGCTGAGTGCTCTAAAGCAGGTGCAGGTGCAGTGAGATACCTAATCCTGTCCCCACTCCTCCCGCACTTCGTTAGCTTCTTGTTTAAAGTCCCCCCAGATGGTCTGATGCGGTCTTCCTAGTGTCATTGCTTAAAAGAGAGGCAGAGCGAAAAGAAGTAGGAGAGAGTGGTAAGCATCTTTTTTCTCAATGCGGAAAACCCAGAAGGGAGTTTCCTCCCCACCCACCTGAAAGTGTTCCCCAGTTGCCAAATCAAGGGCGGGGGCAGCGACGCGGAGTTGACTCAGGGCCCACTTTGAACCTCCTGGGTACTTGAGCAAAGTCGAGGGTGTTCGGACCTCTGGGGAGATGTTGCATCACGCAGTTTGGAAAGAACTTGGGGATTTTCCTTAGGGGGCTCGCTGTATGTACTGGGAACTAGTCTTGCAGGGACGTGGGAGTACGTGGGTGGCTGTGGGGAGCTGGTGTGTCAGGAAATCTGGCTTCACCTTGGGCTCAGAGTTGCAAGGAAAGTCACTGTGGGATCAGCCTGCGCCCGAAAGGATGGACTCGCGCAGGTGCACGCGCGCTCGGCCGCTCCATTAGTGTCACGGGAGGAAGTGGGATGTTTGGGGGCGCCGCGAAAAGAGAGGCGCAGCTGGGACACCTGCACTCCTCTGCCCGGTTACCGTCTGTCCTGGCTCCAGGCCGCCCAGGTTCACAATAGGGTTCCCTTGCCC
The DNA here is from genome assembly GCA_963574635.1 of Cheracebus regulus. Classification (NCBI taxonomy): domain Eukaryota; kingdom Metazoa; phylum Chordata; class Mammalia; order Primates; family Pitheciidae; genus Cheracebus; species Cheracebus regulus. The sequence continues at coordinate 52,131 of CAUYQU010104769.1, forward strand.
GCCGGGACGGAGAGAAAAGGGGACGCGCCTGGCGCAAGGTGGAGGCGGACACCTGGGCGGGCGCTAGGACCCGGGCGGCGCACCTGTTGGCTGGGACCCGGGGCCCCGCCCGCCCGGCCTCCACCCCGGGTGCGGGACCGGCGGGGGCGAGGCGGGATTGGCGGTGCCAGCGGAGGGCACCGGCCCGGCGTGGCGGCGGCAGCAGAGCGCGGCCCCGGCTCACCATGGCCGAGCTGCTGAGGAGCCTGCAGGATTCCGAGCTCGTCGCCCGTTTCCAGCGCCGCTGCGGGCTCTTCCCCGCGCCGGATGAAGACCCCCGGGAGAACGGCGCGGACCCCGCCGAACGCGCGGCGCGGGCCCTCGGGGTCGAGCATTTCCCCGCGGCCAACGGTGGCGGGGCCCCGGCCAAAGGGCTGCACGGAGCCGCAGCGCCGCAGGTAACCGCGGGCAGGTGTTCGCCGGGGACGGGGAGGGGGCGGCTGCGGTCCTGCTGGTCTCGGCGACTCCGCCACGCGGGGCTGGCCGGGTGGAGAGGGCGCTGTCCGCGGCAGCGACCCGGCTCCCGGCCCTGAGAGCGGACGGGGAGGCCTGGGCTTCCAGTAACCAGGATGCCACCCCCCGACGCTGCCAGGGCCAACCGGGTCCACTGAGTTATCCCCAGACCCTGTCAATGCAGTGCATTGAGAGACTTCCTACTTTAAAAAGTAGTTAAATAATTCACGTAGATGCCAGCAGATATGTGAGAGTTACGTAATGGAACAGAGGAGCGGGGATGTCCTTGGCACTTCCCCGGAGAGACGTCCTTAGACTCCCCCTGCTCCGTATTCTTGCCTTTCCGCCCATCCCCCTTCCCGGATCCGCACGGAGGCGGGTGCTGCTGGGCTTGCCGCGCTCCACCGCCAGCTCTGGGGACAGAACTTCGGGCCGAAACGGCTCCCAGAGAGATTTACAACCCCCCGGACTAGCCCCAGCGATGATGTCCTAACAGCACCTCCCGCTCGCCCTCCCCCAGAGTCTGGGGCGGTGGCGGAGGTCCCTTCTGCTGGGTGGGTCTTCTATGGACTGACGCCAGTGACTTCTAACAGATGCTTCTGGGAGGGAAGCCCGCCGCGCTCCCAACTAGGCGTTCAGAGCGTGATTACACAACCCGCTGCGGCTTGGCAGGGACCAGCGTGAGTTGTCGTCGTCGCAGTGCACAGGGACTCCAGGCAAGAGGGAGCAGACGGGCTGCACTTGGCTTCTGGGGATGCCTGTCTACAGGGGGCACCTGCAGCGGCTGCCCTTTCCCTCGGCAAAGTCAAAAGTGTGGCGCAGGAGAAAAGAAGCAACCTATTAACAATTCCAACTCCTTGTACAAAAGCCACATTTTGTTCTTCCTAGGAGGTTTCGGTGACAGAAAAGTGGCCTTTATTTATGTGTAAATTTCTAGATGTAAGTGAGGAATTATGAAGAACCTGGCTTCTGTGTGGAATGGAATATTATAGGCATTGGATTCTAGAATCAGTTTGGGAGGATGAGGGTGGATGTGTGGTCCAGTCCATAGAAATCCCCCTCTGCATTTTTTTCTCTTTATTGTTCTTTCTTTATCCCATGTGACTTTCTAGTAATTTATAGATGAGTATGAGAACCTCCTCTTTTCTCTTGCCTTGTCTTCAAAAGAGAGCAGAGTAGGGGGGATAAGAAATTAGCCGGCTGTGGTGGCGCACACCTGTAGTCCCAGCTAGTCGGAAGGCTGAAGGAGAATAGCTTGAATCGGGAGACAGGTTGCAGTGAGCTGAGATCGCACCGACAGAGCCAGACTGTCTCAAAAAAAAAAAAAAAAAAAAAAAAAAAGTCCCCTGGCTGAAACGTGCCATGACATCTTCGGTGCACACACCATTTGCACCCGCAGGTAGATGCATGTGTTGCTTTCTGTTGCTGTCTTCACAAGCTTGTACCCTGTTTCTCTAATTCAGGAAGCTGAAAAAGAGTGAATTGTTCCACTAGTGCTTTTCGAGTTGTTTTAAAGATCACCCCTGGTAACTTAACTTTAAACTCCAGAGTTGGGTGCTCTTGACCTTTAAAAGAAAGATAAGATGGCCATACTGCCCAAAGTAATTTACAGATTCAATGCTTAAAAAAAAAATAAATAAATAAGGCGATTTCTTGCACAGTGATATCTTCTTACTACTTGCTGATCCTGGGTCTTCAGTGAGCCAAATGGGATTTTCCCTGGACTCACCTGCCCAACACAGGGCATCTGCTCAGAGATCAGGTAAAAGCAAGAGAGCTAAATGTGCAAGATAAATCACTGTGCTGATATATAATGTGAGACACAAACTTGAGAGCATTTGATAAATGAAAGGTTAATGAATGTTTTTACAGGTGGGTTGGTTTCAAATGACTTGGGAAGATTAATCCTTTTTATACACACATAGAATCCCTCCTCAAAAATGATCTCATACCTGCACCCAGGTAATGTACAAGACTTTAAGGGGGCAGTTGTGAAAAGTATGCTGCCCCCTCTGCCTCGGGCCTTTGAACAGGCCTTGGTCTGCCTGAGCTGCCTGTCCTTTCTCTAAATAACCTCCCCACCCATCCTTCTGTTTCCAAAGGTCAGTTCCTCTATGGGTGCCTTCTCTGACCTTCCAGCCTAGCTCCCTCTGCCATAGGCTCTCTTTGCTTGCTGGGTTTCTTCATTACAGCATTTATCACATTGTCTAAATGTGCCTTTGTGTGAATATCTGATTACTGACAGCCCCTCCAGTGGATGGTAAGCTCTAAGAATCCAGGAAACTTGTCTGTTATGGTCCTTATTTTCTTCCCATGGCCTGGCATATAGGAGGAGCTGGTGGCTTTTGTGAATACATGAATGTAGATTGCAGTATAAAATAATAGTTTTTAACTTTAAGAGACAGGGTCTTGCTTTATCATCCAGGCTGCAGTGCAGTGGTGTGATCATAACTCACTGCATCCTCCAACTCGTGGGTTCATGCAGTTCTCCTGCCTCAGCCTCCTGTGTAGCTAAGACAATAGATGCATGCCATCATCTAGCTTTTTTTTTTTTTTTTGTAGAAACAGGGTCTCAATATGTTGCCGAGACTAGTCTTGAACTTTTGGCCTCAAGTGATCCTTCTGCCCTAGCCAGCCAGAGTGCTGGAATTACAGGTGTCAGCCACTGTAACTGGCAATGTTTTGTTTAAAAAAAAAAAAAAGTGAATATTGAAAATCAAATGATATTTCTGCATAACCTGAAGGCAGCACCAGGATATTGATTTAAGACCCTTCAAACAATAGAGAAGTTTTCTTCTTCATTTGAGTGACTTTACTTCACGAATCTAATTTACCTTCCCACCTTTCACATTTTCTATATTTGTTTTAATTTTGAAAACAGGACAAGTGTAGAAATGATTGACTGAAAATTTCCTCTGCAAGTTCTCATTATACCACATGCTGCTAGCTTAAAGATTAACTGCATCTTTTACAAACCAGGAGCGGGCTTGGCTTATACAAGCCTGCCATTGAATAAATTGGACTGGGCCTTAGAGATTGCCTAGTAGTCATGAATTTCACAAAAGTCTGAGTCCTGAAGGGTTAAGTGATTTGTTGAGGACTTCCAGGATATCTGCAAGGTCAGGGGAAGTCAGATCTTTTGACTCCCATGTCTAAATTTCTTTCCTTTGTGCAGATTCCAGGGAAAATTCCAGGGCCTCCCTTTATCTAATTCACTGAGGTGTGTCTTATTGGTACCGTCTGGGACAGGGTGGAGATCGTGTGAAGGGAGGTGGTATTGCTTTCAGTTTGCAAGGGTATCTGAATTGCAAGAGTAACTGTAGGAAGCCATTTTTGGTTATTGTGTTGGGAAGCATTGCCCTGAGCAAAAGGCAGGGGTCCTAGGACTGGGCCAGAAATGTAAAGTGTGATGAGAATTTTGTTTATTTGTTCTGGGGTAAAGCCAGCCTCAGATACAATGGAATTTCGATTTCTAACATTTTTGCTTACTCAATACAGTTGTATTTCGTTAGACTCTGCAGCGCCTTCCTCGGCATTAGACTAAGGATCATCCTTACTAATATCCCTGTGTCCAGTGCTTTTTGATAACTGCTCAGACATAGTTCTCACATTGACTTAGGGAGATCAAAGATAAGTTGTTTCTAGAAATCTTTAGACTCCTAGTTTCCCTCTTGAAGCATTCGAGGCCTTCTAAATCTGTTAATCTCCAAAACTCCACCCTTGATTTCACTGGTGTGCTAAAGTACAAACAATATATCCCAGAAACCAGGAGACTGGGATCTAGTTCTACCTTCATGTTATTTTAGACTTCTCTGAACCTCAGTTTTTCCATCTGCAGAATGCGTGGAGTGGAAAAGGACCATGGTTTTCCCTTTCTTTTCTTTATTAGTATTTATTATTATTATTATTTTTTGATGGAGTCTCGCTCTGTCACCCAGGCTAGAGTGCAGTGGCGTGATCTCAGCTCATTGCAACCCCTGCCTCCTGGATTCAAATGATTCTCCTGCATCAGCCTCCCAAGTAGCTGGGACGACAGGCGTGTGCCACCATGCCCAGCTAATTTTTGTATTTTTAGTAGAGATGGGGTTTTGCCGTGTTGGGCAGGCTGGTCGTGAACTCCTAACCTCAGATGATCTGTCCACCTTGGTCTCCCAGAGTGCTGGGATTACAGGTGTAAGCCACAAAGCCTGACCAAGAACCATGGTTATCTAACCATGGCTGTACAGTATAGTCACTTAGAGAAGCTTTAAAAACAAAACAAACATAAACCAATGTCCAAGATTCAGATTAGAAGAGGGGTCCAGAGAAGCTGGCCAACCAAGTTAGGAAACTCTGAGTTCTCTTCTCCTGGGCCCCATGACCCTTAGTGTATTCAGTAGGAGGGTGGTGATGGCTGCAGGCAGTGGTCATGGCCCCTGTGACATTTCGGCTTCATCATTACTAAACTGGCTAACAGATCAAATGCAAGTTTTGATTATCTTTTATTGGATGCTGAGGTTTGAAAGGACAAAATGAAATATTTTGAAAGTATACATTTGACCATTTTTTCTATTTATAGATATCATCATTGTTCATAGGAGAAAACTTGGAAACACACAAAGAGAAAGTTAAATTCATGTCCATATATCACCCCCTCCATGCTAATCACTTAGTAAATGTTCAGCCCAATTTTTAATGGCTGCATTTTTCCTCCACAGGATGGATATACTATAATTTAGTTGGCCAGGTGCGGTGCCTTCGGGTTGTTTCCAGTTTTTGCATTTAAAAGGATAACATCTTTGTACAAGTATCTTTCCACCTGTCTTTGATTACCTTCTAAATAAAATGTCCAGACTTGAAATTGCTGAGTGAAAAAATTGCATAGATTATGGCTCTTAAGAGCTATTACCACATTGCCCCACAGGAAGGATATATTAGGGTAAACCACTACAAGTGCAGGCTTTCTCACCCCCTCACCAGTGTTACGTATTAATACTCTCAGTAATCTTTAAAGTAAATAAACCACTTCAGCTTCTTTCTCACCTTTGCTTCCTTCATTTCCAATCAACATTTACCGATGACTACCATGTTTCCTGGGCAGTCCTCAGCCTTAGAGACATACAGATAAATACGATTTAGTTTCTACCTTGTGAAAGCCCAAATAAAAGGGTGCATTGCAAAAAAAAAAAAAAAATACTAGAATAGAAGGATGAATACAAGGACAGGGAGACAACAGCAAGAATAACTCACCTTCCCCAGGGGAGCCCACTGAAGTCTTGGGTTGGGGCTTAAAGAGTGTGTACGAATCACACAGGCAAAAATGAGAGAAGCTCTTTCTTTACCTGGATTCTCCTGTCCTAGAACATAAAGACACATGTCATTTTTGGTGAATGATGCAAGTTCAGCATGGGTAGCATTGGAGTATTAGCAGGAAATAGTTCACCAACTTAAAAAGGGTGATGGAAACTCTTAAATATGGTTAAAATCGTACATTCTATGTATATTTTACTTTAATTTTCTTAAAGAACATCGGCTGTATTCCACCTTTAGGGAAGGAAGCATAGCTCTCTATTTCTTTCTTCTTTTTTTAAAAAAAATAGAGACAGGGTCTCACTATGTTGTCCAGACTAGTCTTGAACTCCTGGGCACAAGTGATCCTCCTGCCTTGGCCTCCCAAAGTGCTGGGACTACAGGCATGAGCCACCACACCTAGCCTCCCTATTTCTTAAACATGGGCTACGCATAGTGGCTGCCTTCTAGAGAGTGCAGTATGGAAAGAGAAGGGGGAAAAAAAAGTAATTTTACAGTATAGAAACTTGACAGACACTCCCTTGGCCAGATGATCAAGGTCAACATCACCAGCGGTAAATCATGTGACATATTCTCTTGATGCATATCAAAATTATGTATTCTTATTACATGTTGAGGGAAATCTTGCAAAATACCTGACTGGTACTCTTCAAAACTGTCAAGGTCATTAAAAACAAAAAATTCTGAGAGGCTATCACAACTCAAGAGGAGCCTAAGGAGGCATGACTAAATGTTATGTAGTATCCTGGATGAGGTCATGGAACAGAAAAAGAGACATTAGGTAAAAAATAAGAAAGTGTGTGTAAAGTATGGACTTTAGTTAATAATAATGTCTCAATATTGTAACAGATGTATCATACCAATATAAGATGTTACTCATAGGGGTAACTGGCTACAGAGTATAAGGAAGGCTGTGAGTAGATGGGAATTGTGTATTATCTTTTCAGTCTTTTTATAAATATAAAAATAGTCTATTTAGGTCAGGCATGGTGGCTCACTTGAGGTCAGGAGGTGTAATCCCAGCACTTCTGGGAGGCCAAGGCGGGTGGATGACTTGAGGTCAGGAGTTCAAGACCAGCCTGGCCAACATGATGAAACCCTGCCTCTACCAAAAAATATAAAAATTAGCCAGGTGTGGTGGTGCACACCTAATGTCCCAGCTACTCGGGAGGCTGAGGCATAATTGCTTAAACCCGGGAGAGGGAGGTTGCAGTGAGCCGAGATCATGCCACTGCACTCCAATCTAGGTGACAGAGAGAGACCCTGCCCCACCCGCAAAGTCTATTTAAAAATTTTACAAGGTGGGGGTAACTGAAGGACCATTTACAAAGATGTGGGCAGGTTTGGAAGAAAACCAACTTGGGAGGTTGAAGCATCTTGGAGCAAGCAACTTCAGCCTAAAAAAGCAAGAACAGGGAATGGGGTTCTGGTAACCCCAGACCCACTGAGAGCTTAGATGGCAGAGGGGATTCCCTGGCCAAAGCTGAGGCCCTTAGTAAAGAAAGGCAGCCACAGCCAGGAAGGAGGGAGTTGTGGGGAGGGAAGGAGATCAAATCTCAAGCTCATTCTCTATATGCCCTCTTTCTCATATCCTACCAGTGCCCTCCTTTAACCAAATTTAGTCTACAGTCATGGAGCTTGGGAACTGGCTGAAGAAGTCCATCAAGGTCAGCCTCTCTGGAAAAACGCAGAGAGTGGACTAGAGAGGAGAAATGAAATCCATCCAGTGTAGATTGCATAAAGAAATTGGTGTGATAATACAGCTGCAGCTTGAGGCTGCAGCCAGAGTTTTAGGCTGAAGCCTTAATGTGGCTTACTGCAGAATTTGGACTTTATCCTATAGACAGGAAGACAGCAGTCAGTTTCATCCTGTGTGACAAATCAGAATTGGCAACTCGAAGCACTGTGTTAGGAGGGATCTCAGGGTGACTCTGCGCAGGACTGATGGGGGTGCCTGTGTGAGCATGGAAGGAGCCCAGTAGTGAAGACTTTAAGAAACAGTGATGTTAGATTCAAGCAGCAACAAATACAGGACTCACATGCAATCAAACTTTAATTCTGTTTTGGGTTCTTCATGGTACTCCTATTGTCATTCTCACTCACAGATGCTTTAGGAGGAAAAAGCACAAATGGTTTCTTAAGACAGAGGTTGCTATGTTTTGAATCATAGGATCCCATCATTATGACTACAAGTTGATTGTGTCAGGGATCAGCCCTGGAGTGAAAGGCAGCCTGCTATAGGCTGGCCAGCATTTTATGACATGGCTTGGCATGGGGACTTCATCCAGTTAAGATCATGCATATTATATAGTAACTGACAGACACAATCAAATTGCTCCCTGGTGAGTCTGAACACAAGACCCACACACAGAGGCATAAATGGTAGAGTTCTGACACACCTCGGAGAAAAGAGGGAGGTTGTAAAGAAACAGAAGCTTCAAGACACAGGAAACAATAGGAATTCAGAAGCCAGAGGTGGAGAGGGGAATGAGAAGTTTGTAGAAAAGATAAGCAGAAGAAAAATTTCTGAGTGGAAAAAGAAGCTAAGACTTGAGTATGGCAGACTCCACTGAACGTGAGAAGCTAGAGGAATGATTGTGTTTCAGGATAGAATGGCTCAGAGAGGATCTTAGGAAGGAAGCTGGCTGTGTGGCTGCTGCAGTTTTCTTAGTTCTATTTATTTATTTTTATTTATTTTACTTTAAGTTCTGGGGTACACATGCAGATTGTGCAGGTTTGTTACATAGATAAACACGTGCCATGGTAGTGGTTTGCTGCATCCATCACCCCGTCATCTGCATTAGGTATTTCTCCTAATGCTACCCTTCCCCAATCCCCCCACCCCCTGCTATTTCTCCCCTAGCCCCCCACCCCCAAGCCCCATTGTGTGATGTTCCCCTTCCTGTGTCCGTGTGTTCTCATTGTCCAATACCCACTTATGAGTGAGAACATGTGGTGTTTGGTTTTCTGTTCTTGTGTCAGTTTGCTAAGAATGATGGTTTCCAGCTTCATCCATGTCCCTGCAAAGTTTTCTCAGTTCTTGAGAAATTATATCAAAAACCCCTCTCTGTGGAGGGAGCCCGTGGGGATCTCCCAGTGCAACCAGAATGTGCTGGTCCCTTTGAAGGATTTCCACATAATTGCAAGTAGGTCATTGTTTCTCTCACTGTAGTTGGGAATGGGGGCTGGTGAGGAAGAACAATGGGGAGAGAAAGTCAGATCTCTCTGCTCACCTGTGTACCCTCAGGGCCTGACATGCCCGGAGCAGGCAGGTACTTAATCCTACCTGGTGAATGGAAGCTTGAAGGGTGTGCTAAACTCACCCTTTTTTGACTTGGCAGAAATATGATCACCTGTCCTTTCCTCTCACAACAGAGGTAACTTATCCCTGGACACTTGGCCTGGCTGTGTCGTCTTGTAGCTTGATGATTTTTTTTTTTTTCAGTGTTGGCTCCTTCCTTTTTATCCAGGAAACTGATAGAGGGTTTTGATTAATGAATAACTTTTTAATTGCTTTGCTTCCTTCTGATGATGGGAGGTATTGCTAAAAAGTTAGTTAATGGTGAAACATCTGACAAGTTTAAAAATGTGTTTCAATAACTATGTTTTAGGAAGGCTGTGGACAGTGGGCCTAGTGTGATTTTAACTTTTTTGACTTCTAATTAAGATGTCAAGACATTTGCATTTTTTAAAAAGCACTTTCACTTCCTCTTGTATAGTTTTTGTTAATGATTAAGTCCTCTGTGGTCTCGATAAGAATTATGTCCTGAAGAAAGGCATTCTTGCATTTTATCCAGCAGGAGATTTTTCTTGTGAGAAAACACTGTCACGGTTTCCAGGCAACGCATCGAGAGTGTTCCTGTCTATATTAGGAATCTATGAAAATGCTAAAATTTGGGGCATCCACGGGTCTTTATTATTCTTCTCACCTGGTGAGATACATTCCATATACTGCGAAAGTGACATATTGAAAAATCAAGGCCAGATTGTGACTTGCATTTTTCGATTAATTTTTGAATTTATAATTGACACATAATAATTGCACACGTTTATCGGGCACAGGGCAATGTCTCAGTGCATAGGTGTGTTAACTCATGTTTTTTTGTCTCCCTCAATCTTGCTACAAGCACAGTATGAACTAATTGGTGAAGTGTTTTAGAAATAAGCAAAAAAGTCCCTTAGGCTTTGGGCCAGCGTGGATGAAAAGGGAAGACACCAACCACCTAAGATCTTGAGGGCAAGGCTTGGGAGTCTTGCAAAAGAAGGCAGTGGTTTCCTTCAACCATTTTAAATATTGCTCCCTCCTCCCTCAATTGCTCATTGACAGTGCTATACCTCTATTGTTTAATTAAAAAACAAAATGCCCCATTCATTGTTACTTTGTTAATACCATTTATTTGGTAAATGCCTTCATAAGAAATGCCCTTTCTGTCATCTCTGGGTGTGTTTTGATTTCTCCAAATGACAAAAACTTTGTTTCCGTAGAATTTTGTGAAAAACTGCCCATCAAAGCAAAGATTCCTGTGGCTAGGAGAAAGAGGTATGGTGGCGAATACACAGACTCCTGGGGTAATATGATGGCAGTTAAAAAAGACCAGGCCTTAACTGGTGGAGAAAGGGCTTAGGTGAAAGCTAATGGAAGGGTAGCTGTGAAATACAACATCAAGTATTTTGTTTAAAGCTTGACAAATGGAAGGAGGCTCTGTTAGAAGTTGGTTTGTGTATCAGTCAGGATTCTCTAGAGGGACAGACCTAATGGAATGGATATATATGTATATATAAAGGGAAGTTTATTTAATATTAACTCACATGATCACAAGGTCCCACAATAGGCCATCTGCAGGCTGAAGAGCAAGGAGAGCCAGTATGATTTCCAAAACTGAAGAACTTGGAGTCCAGTGTTCAAGGGCAGGAAGCATCCAGCATGGGAGAAAGATGTAGCCTGGGAGGCTAGGCCAGTCTCTTTTTTCTACATTTTTCTGCCTTCTTATATTCCAGCTGAGCTGGCAGCTGATTAGATTGTACCTACCCAGATTAAGAGTGGGTCTGCCTTTCACAGCCCACTGACTCAAATGTTAATCTTCTTTGGCAACATCCTCACAGACACACCCAGGATCAATACTTTGTATCCTTCAATCGAATCAAGTTGACACTTAGTATTAGCCATCACAAGTCCACCCTTTGCCAACTGGAACCATACAAATCCCCTGAGATTGTACATAATCTTCATAAAAAGACAATAATAGGGTCATAATTAAGCCTAATGTAAGACAACTATCCTTCATACAATAGGAAACTCACCAATCCCCAACACAAATACTATTACATAAAGTTAACAATATTTAAATGCTAATGTGAAGTCCATAAATCTTATGTCACATGATAAAGGAGCAAGGAAATAAAGATATTTTCTTAGTACAAGTATATATATGCACAAGCATGTTTTTAACGAAAGAAGGAAATACTTATGACAATTACAGTCCTGGTTTCTGCAGCTGGTCATGTGGTTGTAGCTGGTATTGATGACTACCTTCTTCTCCTACACATTCTGTAATTCCCTTTGCCTTCAGCCAGCACTTTAGTGGGTCGTTTCCTCATGGAGTGACCCAAAGCACTCTCCTCCTTACCTCTGTTGTGGAGTATCATCTTGATAGTACTGGTCATTTACCGCAGCCAACACTGTAGCTCCTTTATTGGCCTGTTGACTTAAAGGTAGGAGGAGCCCGAAGTGTCCAGGTGGCAATCTTAACTTCTAGTTTAATGGAATCATCATTATGTCTCCTGGTGGCAGTTCCCCCACTCTGGAACTAAGACTTCTAGGCCAGCAGAACATAGTGTCACAGGAACAGGAAGTAAAATTTTCCTAGTAGATCACTAGGGGTAATGGTTAGTGGTGCTACTTCCACTCCCACCCCTTAATTCCTGGACCCGTGAATCCTCACTGGGAGAAACAGTACCATATATTGGATGCTGATTCAGAGCATACACAGCCTTCTGGAGAACTTTGCCCCAGCCCTGTATTGTCACCTAGTTGACATTGTAATTGTGACTTCAAAAGGCCATATCACCATTCTATCAATCCAGCTGCTTCAGGATGATGGGGAGCATGGTATGAACAGTGAACTCCATGAGCATGAGCCCACTGCCACACTTCTTTGGTTGTAAAGTGAATGCCTTGGTCAGAGGCAATGCCGTGTGGAATATAATGACGGTGGATAAGGCATTCCCTGAGTCCATAGATGGTAGTCTTGGCAGAAACATTGCATGCAGGATAGGCAAACCCATATCTGGAGTAAGTGTCTATTCCAGTGGGGACAAACCTCTGCTGTTTCCATGTTGGAAGAGGTCCAATATGATCAACTTGCCACCAGGTAGCTGGCCGATCGCCCTGAGGAATGGTGTCATATTGAGAGCTCCGTGTTGGTCTGTGCTGCTGGCAAATTGAACACTCAGCAGTGGTCATAGCCAGGTCAGCCTTGGTGAGTGGAAGTCCATGTTGCTGAGCCCATGCGTAACCTCCATTCCTGTCACCATGGCCACTTTGTTCATTGGCTCATTGGGTGATGACAGGGGTGGCTGGGGAAAGAGGCTGAGTGGTGTCCACAGAACAGGTCATCATATCCATTTGATTATTAAAATCCTCCTCTGCTGAGGTCACCCATTGGTGAGCACTCACATGGGATACAAATACCTTCAGTTTTTGACTACTCAGAGAGATCCATCTGTATACCTGTTCTGCAAGTTTATTTGTCAACACTTTTCCAATCATCCTTCTTCCAAGTCCCTGACCATTCAGCCAAACCATTGGCTACAGCCCATGAATCAGTTTATAATCGCACATCTGGACATTTCTCCTTCCATGCAAAGTGCACAACCGGGTGTACTTCTTGAAGTTCTGCCCACTGGGAAGATTTTCCTTCACTGCTGTCCTTCAGGGATGTCCTAGAAAGGGGCTGTAGTGCTGCAGCCGTCCACTTTCAGGTGGTGCCTGCGTATTGTGCAGAACCATCTGTGAACCAGGCCCTAGTCTTCTTTTTCTCTGTCAACTGATCATTGGGAATGCCCCATGAGACCATCAGTGCAGGCTGGGGGAGAGAAGGCAAGGTGGCAGGAGTGGGGACCATAGGCATTTGAGCCACTTATGTAACTTACTTGTGCCTTCAGGATCTGCTCGAGCCCAATCACATATATACCACTTTCATTTGGCTGTGCGTGAACCACTTTATGGCTAGATGGATCGGAAATCACCCAGTTCATGATGGGCAGTTCAGGTCGAATGGGGACTTGATGGATTATGGTCAAATGTTCAGTTTCCACCAAAGCCTAGTAACAGGTCAAGAGCTGTCTCTCAAAAGGAGAGTAGTTATCTGCAGAAGACAGCAAGACCTTGCTCCAAAATCCTAGAGGTCTCTGCTGTGATTCACCTATGGGGGCCTGCCCAAGGCTGCAAACAGCATCCCTATATGCCACTGACACCTGAAGCACCATTGGGTCTGCTGGGTCATATGGCCCAAGTGGCAGAGCAGCTTGCACAGCAGCCTGGACCTGTTGCAGAGCCTTCTCCTATTGTGGTCCCCACTCAAAACTATCAGGATTTTAGGTCACTCAATAATGGGCTGAAGTAACACACCCAAATGAGGAATGTGTTACCTCCAAAATCCAAATAGGCCCCTAGGTATTGTACTTCTTTCTGGGTTGTAGGAAGGGCCAAATGTAGCAACTTATTCTTCACCTTAAAAGGAACATCTTGACAGGTCCCCAACAACTAGACCCCTAGAAATTCTACTGAGGTAGAAGATCCCTGAATTTTAGTCAGGTTTATTTTCCATCATCTGGCATACAAATGTCTCACCGATAAGTCCAGTGTGTTTTCTAGTTCTTGCTCACTGGATCCAATCAGCGTAATGTCATCAATGTCATGGACCAGTGTGATATCTTGTTAAAGTGAAAAGCAATCAAGGTCTCTCCGAATAAGATTATGACCCAAAGCTGGAGAGTTGATTTACCCCTGAGATAGGACAGTAAAGGTAAATTGCTGGCCTTGCCAGCTGAAGGCAAATTGCTTCTGGTGTGCCTATGGACAGGAATGGAGAAAAAGGCATTTGCCAAGTCAATGGCTGCATACCAGGCACCAAGAGATGTGTTAATTTGCTCAAGCAATGAAACCACATCTGGTACAGCAGCTGCAGTTGGAGTCGCCACTTGGTTAAGCTTATGATAATCCACTGTCATTCTCCAAAATCCATCTGTCTTCTGCACAGGCCAAATGGGAAGAGTTGAACAGGGGTGTGGTGGAAATTACCAATCCTACATCTTTCAAGTCCATGGTGGTGGCACTAATCTTCGCAATCCCTCCAGGGACATGATGCTGTGTTTGATTTACTATTTTTCTAGGTAGAGGCAGCTCTAATGGCTTCCATTGGCCTTTCCTACCATAATAGCCCTCACCCTACCAGTCAGGGAGCTGATGTGGGGGTTCTGCCAGCTTCTAAGTATGTCTGTGTCAATTATGCATTCTGGCACTGGGGAAATGACCACAGGATGAGTCTGGGGACCCACTGTACCCACTGTAAGTCAAACCTGAGCTAAAACTCCATTAATTACCTGATCTCCATAGCCTTTCCTTTAACTAGAGGATCACAATGATGTTTTGGATCCCCTGGAATCAACGTCAGCTCAGCACCAGTGTCAGTAGTTCCTGAAATGTCTGATCATTTTCCTTTCCCCAGTGCACAGTTAACCCAGTGAAAGGCCAGAGGTCTCCTTGGGGAAGGATGGGAGAAAGATGCACTGCATAAGATTACTGTTGGTAATGTCATGGGGTCCTTCCTCCAGGGGACCCAGCCGCCCCTTCATTCGAGGGGTTCTAGGTCTGTAAACTGGCTCAAGTCTGGAAATTGATTGAGGGGCTGTGGTTCTCTGTTTTTATAATTCAAGTTGATCTTTTGTCCATTTGACCTAGAAGTTTTCTGCTTGTATAAATTAAGTAGGATATATTGGGAATAATGAAAGACATCAAAATGTATAAAGAAGAAAAAAATTCTGTCATAATTTTGCACCTCAGACCAAATATCATGAACATTTTAGAATATTGCCTCCTTTTCTTTCTGTGCACATACAGAATATTTGAGTTATGAACATGCTTACACATGCAGTGTTAGAATTAGCTTTCTGCTACTCATGAGCGTTTTCTCACATCATTGAATACTCTTTAATAGTTGCATAATAATTCATCATATGATTGTATCTTTTTTTAAAAGCGATTTTCTAACATATATGTTTAGATTGTTTCAGTGTTTATCTTTGTATCTCAACCTGAGTCCAGATATTGACAAGCTTATTTCAGGGTTCTTTACACCTTCCCTTTCATACTTGCTGCCAAATAGCCTTTTTGGAAAATGTGTGTCAGTTTGCACCCAACACCAACCCAACCTGCTGGCCCAATGCTAGCATTTAGTATTATCTTATTTTTTTAGCTTTATTTTTGATTTATTTATTATCACTTTCATATACTAAATGTGCAGATATTAAATGTACAGCTTGATAAGTCTGACTATATGTCTATGTCTTTATTTACTCAAATGAGGATATAAAACAATCCCACAAACTCAGAAGACTCTCTCAGGCTCCTGCCAGTCAAATACCACTCTCACCCCTGGTAACCACTATTCCCCCCTCTAACTCTATTTCTATTAACATTCTTTTTTCATCATTTCTTTCTTTCTTTCTTTCTTCTTTTTTTTTTTTTTTTTTTTTTTTTTTTTTTTTTTTTTGAGAGAGTCTCCCTCTATCACCCAGGCTGGAGTATAGTGTTGCAATCTTGGCTCACTGCAAACTCCACCTCCTGGGTTCAAGCGATTCTCCTGCATCAGCCTCCTGAGTAGCTGGGATTAAAAACATCTGCCACCATGCCCAGCTAACTTTTGTATTTTTAGCAGAGACAGCGTTTCACCATGTTGGCCAGGTTGGTCTCAAACTCCTGACCTCCAGTGATCCTCCCACCTTGGGTTCCCAAAGTGCTGAGATTAGAGGTATGAGCCACCATGCCCAGCCTCTGCCATTGCTTCTTGATCTTCACATAAATGGAATTATATAGGATGGGTAGCAGTAGTGTTTTCATTTTTCATGCCATGTAGAATTCGTTGAATGAATACATGACTATCTACTCTACTGTTGATGAACATTTGGGTTATGAATAAACAGCATCAAGTATTATCTTTTTTTTTTTAAATGAAAGAGATAAAGGAAGAGGAAGAGATTTTAGAAAAAGAGAGAAAAGGAGAAAGAAAGAAACAGCAAAAGAAAGAAAAAATGAAAGAGAAAGAAAGAGGAAGAGATTTTAGAAAAAGAGAAAAGGAGAAAGAAAGAAACAGCAAAAGAAAGAAAAAAAGAATGAAAGAAAGAAAGAGGAAGAGAAAGAGGGAGAGAGAATGGGATTCTTGTTTT